>CAUYQU010009162.1:0-12487 GCA_963574635.1 Cheracebus regulus | reverse complement strand
TGTAATTACCAACTTTCAAATTAGGTCTCTGAGTGGACGTCCAGCTTGTTAATTCCCAGCTCCGGAATCTATGTAATTGGCACTGTGGCGACCCGCAACGCTAGCTAAATCAGCAGCGTTGAAATTCATGGTGCGTTTCTGCCCGGGGGTCTCCGGTCTGGCTTCTCAGTCCCTTTTTCAGTCAACTGGATGGACTGCTCTGACTTTCCAGAGCTCCAAACATCATCCAAAAGGAGATTCAGTCCCGTTTACTCCGCACCAAGAGCCGCCAAGCCGAGGCGCCGGCAAAAAAGCCGCGCCAGCCGAAAGGGTCGCGCTGGCGACCTGTGGGGCTCCTCCACTGGGAATGCCCTGGTCCGTGGGCAGCGAAAATTTATCGGTAAGTATGGCGTCCACTGGCTCTTTCCGCTTTTACTGAGAGCTGCAATCCTGAGCTGCTAGTGATCGGCCATCTTGGATCTCTCTCTATTTATTTAATTTTTATTGGAAGAAAGAGGACCCAATAATTACCAGCCTTTTGGGAACTATTCACAACCATGCAAGCCTTCTAGCCAAGATAACTGTGATTTTATTTTGATTTTATGTGGTTCATACTGAAAAAGAAAAACTAAAAATTATGAAGCTGTGTATGCAGTCAGAAACTTAAATTTGGCCTTGAAATATAGGCTTCTCTCAGAAATAATTCCAGTGCGGTAACTTACTTGCCCTCACCCAGATATGTTTGCTGCCCAAAGATAAAGAAGGTGTTATAGAAGGTATGATTTTTAGGTTACTTCATTACTTTTAAATGCTTTAGAAACAAAGAGAGTCCAGACTGCTACGGGATTGTGAATTAAAACCCTAATTGGCCCGCAGTCAGTGAGCTCTGAACAAACACCAGATTAGCAACATCTCAGCAATGGTGGAGATCAATGATATACATCCTGATGCCTGACTAGTTTGCTTTGGCCGAAAGAGGGTATAAAGAAAGGGAGAAGCAACCCTTCATATTTGGGAACTGGTCTAGCACTGTTAGACCTTAGTGTTGCTAGGAGTGAAACGGGCACTCACAGGTAGGTCCTAACATTCTCTTGCTGAGTATAAACAATTTCACAGAGTACCAGCATCAGAAAAGGCCACTCTATGATTGTGGTGGATCAAGACAAAAAGACCACTCCACAGTCATGTCTGAATGCAGACAGAAACATGGACATTATCTAAACTATACAAATAACCAAACACCCCTCACTCCTGGCTAATAGGTGTAACAGTGGCTTATTCACCAATCACAGCTTTAACCTTACTTCCTCCCCAATTTTAGATACAATTTTTAAAGATATTCAGTCACAGAGTTAACACCACTTCCTGATGGCCTCCACTTCAGAGCATAAGTCCAGTTCCCTAAAACTTCCCCTAAAGTGCTGGTAAGGACTGAATGTTTACATTCCTCCAAATTCATATGTTGAAATTCTAACCCCCAAGGTGACTGTAGTAGGAGATGGGGCCTATGAAGGTGTTTAAGGAATGAAGGTGGAGCTCTCACAAATGGAATCAGTGTTTTTATAATAGGGACTCCAGAGAGCTCTCTTGCTTTCTTTTTGCCTTGTGAGGAAACAGCAAGAAATTGGCATTCTGCAAGTCAGAAAAAATCCTCACTGGACCCCAACCATGCTGGCAGTGTGACCTTAGACTTCCCAGCCTCCAGAACTATGAGAAATAAATTGCTGTTGTTTATAAGCCACCCTGGCTAGAGTACTTTGTTACATAGCAGCTAGAGCTGATAAAGACAGGACTTTTTAAGTCCCACATCTTACAATGTCTTCTTTAACATGCTCTTACTGAAAGACACCACAGTTCTTCATGGTGTTTTCCCTTATTTTAATCAGTAACAAACTCAACTTGTTCAGCTACAGGTCTGTTTCTGTTGATGTTACCATAAGTTGCTACTCTGGGCACACGGTGGGTTAACCTTGCTCTGTAAGGAGCAGGGCTCTGTTGCTATAGGCTACTACCTCAGTGAGGTTGCTGTCTAACGTTGCCAGCTTACCCTTACATTCTTTCCTGGGTGAAGCCAAGAATCAGGCTAAGCCCCAGTTTGAAGGCTCTTCTGTCCTGCATTGCTTTGAGGAAGGGTGAGACCCCTAAGACTCAGAGAAACCCTGTTGCTCAAAATTAGAGTATCTGGTAAATCATAGTAAAAATAATAATAAAACCAAACATTTACCGAGCACTCACTGTCCCATGCATTCTTTTGAATCTTTTGTGATTTTAACCTTGTCAAAACCCAGGTGCAGGTACTAATGTTAGCCTTAAGGGTAAGACTGAGATACAGAAGTGTCCAGGGAGCTTGCCAGAGGTCCCCAAAATAGGAGAAATGATGCAGGCATTGGCACTGGACTATTCTGGCCCAGGGTCCATGCTTTTACACACCGCCGTATGTGTCCCAGTGAGAGAACCTGGCCCTTCCCTCTCCTTCCATGTCCAGAGCTCTCAGCCTGGCTCACGAAGCCCTTATCCTTAAATTTCCCTCTTTGGAAGTAGCAGGACAATGTTGGGGCAGTGAGTGGAACAGGAAATTATATTGTCCAGCTCTGGCACAGACTCCTTCAAATTGTGACATTTCACATGCTGCCAAATTCTCTTTTGCACAAAGTTGTAGACTAAAAGCAAGTCTGAAACCAAGGGTGGCTCACAGTTTTGACTCATGTGAATGTAACTGAGTTTCTCACCCACTTATCTACCTCTGCCAGTGGAAACTGGACCACTTATGATTCAAGTCTTAAGCCATTAGTTTTCTTCCACACCCATGCAAATGACAACTGGGTTGATTCCCAGTGTATGTCAAGAGGAAGCCTGGTCCTTTGCGGTGTTTAGTGTTCCTGAGGCCCTGAGCCCCCAGTAGGGGATGCATCAAGGCTATGGTAACTGTTCATGGGGCATCAACATACCAACAGACGGAATGCTGCTTTCTGCAAAAAAAACTGTCGAAAAGAAAAAGCATTGCACATACAACCCAAAGTGACGTGTCATTTCTTTTTCTTCCTCCTTCCCCCAGAGTTGTTGCATATCACAGCCTTGCACACATAAATACTTTTATTACACAGTCCTGTCTAATAAATGATAAATCAACTGTATCCCATTTTATAGGCATGAACAGGAGTGGCCTCTCTGTTCGTGTTCCTCCCAGGCCCCCTTCCTCAGGATGTACTGCTTTCACATGTGTGTGTGTTTTATCCCCATAGGTCGGCTCCAGGAGGGGTTCTAGAAAGTGGGCATAGAAGTCCCTTTGGTTGGAAATTACTAGCTCCCATGACTGGTGGCCCAATGGCACAGTGAGAAACATAAGCATGGGCTTGAGCCTGCCTGTTTCCATGGAAGGCCCGCAGCCCAGGCTGATTCTAATGCTGTATCTCCTGGAACTGGCTGCATTTCTCTGAAGTAAACGGACCCAGAGGGCAGAGAAGTTCTCAGACAGTCTGAACAGAGCAGGTCCCAGAACCCAGAGCTACTGCACTGCCCCCAGGCCTCTTGATGCCAGAGGCAATAATAAGAATTAAAGAAAGGAGAGAGAAATACAGAGTGACTTTACAGTCAACAGGGACAAGTTTATTTTGAATAAACCTGAGAGGGGCTGCTGGCTGAGTTAGGTCAGAGCCACAAGCTCTCTTACAGACTTAGAGTTTTTAAGGATTCAGGGTGGGACTGTTTATCAGAGACTTGGACTGCTTCTGTGTCTCTTTGTTGTGTTTACCTGGGAGGGAGAGTTGTGTGTCTGTTCCCATACATCTTTCTGCAGCTGCAGGTATCTCTCTCGAGTCTGCTTTTAGTTTTCCTTAGTTGATGTGAAGGGAAAGGAATGTGCTTATGAAGGCCCACTGTTTTACTGGGGCCCATTGTATGAGGGTGAAGTTTGACAGTTGCCCAAGAGACTTTCTGCCTACTTCCCTCTGTGCCCGAGCTGTCCTATCTGTGTTTTACTGTCTGCTCTTTCTGTCTGCTTGTAGTTAGAACATAAGTGATTTCATTGAAATGAATGAGGCTAGAATGGGAGCTGGAACTTAGGGTAGTGGTGTTTGTCTGAGTTGATGCTGCTCCTGCTCTGTCAGTCACAGCAGCATTTATCTATTTTTCCTCCTCCTCTTCCTCCAGAAAAGGGCAGGTAATTTGGTTGGTGGTTTCCTGGCTTTTCTTTAGCAACACTGTAGCCCACTGCAAATCTCCCTGGGCAGCCATGATGGACACAGGTCCACATGATGGACCTGTGTTCACTCAGCCCCTGGGAGATGGGGCTGTGTCCTGAATTCTGGTTCATCACTTCGAGTCCTGGAATTCAGCTCTAGGAGTATTGAGCTCTGGCAAGAGCTATGTGCTTAAGGAAGGTGGACCCTCCCCAGGCCCAGGAGATGGATCTCACTAATCTAAACCAGTTATGGCATCCCTACTCCTCTTACTGCTGACTGTTTCAGGGACAGGCAGGCGACTGATTTCTCATCAGTGAATTGTCAGTGTATGTTTGCCGGTGTGTGTAGGAGGGTGTCGGAAATATTTTTTTCACGTTTACAAAAATCCATGGGGAAAGAAAGCCCGCTCGTGTTTTGCCTTCACCAGTGTGGTGAGAACATGATTCTTAGAGCTACTACAGGCATCTCATACCCAGGTGAGGTATCTTGTCCTCAAATGCTGATGCATTGGAGAAGACAGGTTGCAAGTGAGAAAGCAGTGTTCACCCTCGAAGGTTCCCAGGGCTGCTGAGCCAACCAGAAATCACCCTCATCACCTTCCTGGGAGACAGGGTTACAGCATTCTCTCCTGAGGGTCACAGATTCTGGAGTTTTTGTCCCTGTGTAGGCAGTGCCAACACATAGATACACTTGGCCTGAGAGAGGACAGTGGCCTCCCAGGCTTGGGGACTGCAATGGGAAGGAAAGGGGGCTCTTTTCCTGAGACTTTGTGGAAGCTGCTATCAGCAGAGGCCCTGTGGATGCTCAAGTTACTCCATTGTTATTTACTTAGTGCCCACAATCCAAAAGATTATTCATTTGCTCAGAGCCCAAGGAGTAAATGAAATGGAAGGGAAGAAATGGGTTGGAGGCGCGGAAAAACGCACAAATGGCTAAGCTTAGGCTGACACCTTGTGGCTGATTCCAAAAAAGGCACTTCACTAAGAAATGAACTGAACGGCTGGGCAGCTCAGCAGGGGGCAGCCTGCGGTCTGAAAACTGGGAACAGGAGCCCTTTAAATCCACTCTCACTTTTTCATTTTCCTTTTTATTACATGTCAAATTTCTTCAGCAGTCATTTTTAGTACTGTATAGCTATTAGAATAGTTTAACTCTAATGACTACATACTTAAATTTATTTCTGATGAAAATACATTGTTATTCTGACTAATCCTGCTTCAAATTAAAACTGTTCACCCATTATCAATAGATTATCATTTTCTTTAAATTAGCAATGACATGCAATTGACTTGAGTAACTATATAGTTTTCTACCTATAAATTAATAAGCTGTGCCTCATGTATTACATTTTTAATGAGTGGAAAAGCACTTTATTCCCCCCTATTTTACACAGGTGGAAGCCAAGCAATGGCCAGGGTCACAGTGAGCAAATGATAGATGGGATCTTGAATGCTGGTCCTTCAGAACTTACAGGCTGGAGGTGGAGTTAATGGTCACAACTTCCTTTGAATGCACAGGCCAACAGGCAGTCTTCATGTTGTCTCTTGTAATCTTTAAAACCACCCTAGTAAGGTAAATATTGTTTTTCCTGCTTTACAAATGAGGACACAGAAATCATGGCTCTAGAGGTTGGCTCCCTGATAATCTGAAGCTAGCTTATCTACTTATAAAACCCATCCTTCTCATTAACCTCCACTTTTTTTTTTTTTTGAGACAGTCTCACTCTGTTGCCTAGGCTGGAGTGCAGTGGTGCAGTTTCGGCTCAGTGCAACCTCTACCTCCCAGGTTCAAGCAATTCTCCTGCCTCAACCTCCCAAGTATCTAGGATTACAGGCGTGCGCTACTATGCTCAGCTAAATGTTTTGTATTTTTAGTAGAGACAGGGTTTCACTATATTGGCCAGGCCGGTCTTGAACTCCTGATCTTGTGATCTGCCCACCTCAGCCTCCCAAAGTGCTGGGATTACAGGTGGAGCCACCATGCTCCTACTTCCACTTTTAGAGATAGCTCACTCTTCCCCCAGCCCCTCCCTTCTATCTTACATATATACCTCTCCTACATCTGAGCTTCCAAGAAGTTGTTAGCATTTGTTCCTATGGTTCTCCTTGAAATATTAGCTGATGAAGAATTATTATTTTTTCCCAGGGACATTTGCATTACAATAGATAAGGAGCTCTTGAACACAGAAAGCCTTTGGGATTTAAAGGTAGCATGTCAGACTGCAAGAAATAATGAGACAAAGGCATTTGGGGGCAGTGAACAAAGATTTCCTTTAAATAACCTCACAGAGACTGTTTTGTCCTTGGTAGCCCAGGGCTTCCAGACAGCAGGTCACATATCTGATGGAGTTGAATATCCAACTGAAGGAAAGCAGTTGTTTATTTAGCATCCTGGATGGATCTACCACCAGACTAATGCAAATACCACTTGATAAGGGCTGGAAGCTGGCCCTAAGGCAAACAGAGGGTCCCCCCCAACCTCTCTCACCACCATCATTTTGAGAAACAATATCTTTTATAATTCCAAAGGACAATGGGTCAGAGCATTTTAATTCTAATAAACTTGAAGTTTTCATTTTTCTTAAAATAAATTTGAAGAACAATGGCCAATTAGCTGGTGAGCAGTACTTGATCCTTGGCACAGAATTGAACTCATGAAATACTTATTAAGGGCCAGGCAACCAGTCACCCTGCTAAGTACTTTTTCTAAATTATCTCATTTAATCTTGACAAAGCTACCGATAAAGTAGCATTGGTAAACTCATTTCACAGATGAGAGAATTGACTGTCAGCGGGATTGAGTGGCCCATCTGAGGTTGCATAGCTGGTAAGGGCATGGCTAGGATCTAAGTGGGTTCTAGATTCCAAGCTCTTGCTTTCCTTACATCCATAGTATTAATCTCTTTTCTTGTACTAAAATGAAATACTGACACTGAGTTTTTTATTTTCAGAATTGCCCTCCTTCCTCTTTGGCACATAGGTAAGAAGGGTGGATAGAGACACAGACTCAGATGCTGGAATCCTTTTGGTTATTTGTAGTTATAACTCAGGCCTACATTGAAGGAGCCTCCTTGTATGAGTCAGTTCTTGCATTTCTATACAGAAATACCCAAGACTGGGTAATTTATAAAGAAAAGAGGTTTAATTGGCTCACAGTTCCACAGACTGTACAGGAGGCATAGCAGCTTCTGCTTCCAGGGAGGCTTCAGGGAGCTTTTACTCATGGTAGAAAGTAAAGTGGGATGAGGTGTCTTACACGGCAGGAGCAGGACCAAGAGAGAGAAGGGGGAGGTGCCATATGCTTTTCAACAACCAGATCTCATGATAACTCACCCAATCTCATGAGAACAGCACTGAGGGGATAGTGTCAAGTTGTTCAAGAGAACTCTGCTCCCATGTTCCAACTGCCTCCCACCAGGCTCCACCTCCAACACCAGGGTTTACAATTTGACATGAGATTTGGTGGGGACACAGACCCAAACCATTGAATTCCACCCCCTGCCCCTCTGAATCTCATGTCCTTCTCACATTGCAAAATACAATCATCCCTTCTCGGCAGTCCCCCAAAGTCTTAACTCATTCTAGCATTAAATCAAAACTTTAAAGTCCAAAGTCTCATCTGAAACAAGTCATTTCTGTCTATGAGCCTGTAAAATAAAAAACTAGTTACTTCCAAGATACAATGAAGGTATAGACATTGGTATACTCCTGTTCCCAAAGGGAGAAATCAGCCAAAAAAGGGGCTGCAGGGCCCACACGTCTGAAACCCAGCAGGGCAGTCATTAAATCTTAACGCTCCAAAATAATCTCCCTTAACGTCATGTTTCACATCCAGGGCACACTGGTGCAAGGGGAGGGGTCTCAAAGCTTTGGGCAGCTCTGCCCCTGTGGCTTTGCAGGATTCAGCCCCTGTGGCTACTCTCATAGGTTGGCATTGAGTGTCTGTGCCTTTTCCAGATGCATGGTGTAAGCTGCTAATGGATCTACCACTCTGGGGTCTGGAGGATGGTGGCCCTCTTCTCACAGATCCACTAGGAAGTGCCCCATGGGAACTCTCTCTGGCTTCTTTTTTCTTATGCAAATTTCTGCAGCCCACTTGAATTCATCCCCTGAAAATGGGCTTTTCTTTTCTACCACATGTCCAGGCTGTAAGTTTTCCAAACTTAGTCTTTATTTCCCTTTAAAATATAAGTTCCAGTTTTAGGTCATTTCTTTGCTCATGCATATGAGATAGGTTGTTAGAAGCAGCCAGGCCAAACCTTGAACACTTTGGTGCTTAGAAATTTCTTCCACCAGATACTCTAAATCCTCATTCTCAATTCAAAGTTCCACAGATCCCTAGGGCGGGGGGACAATGCAGCCAACCTCTTTGCTAATGCATAACAAAAGTGACTTGCTCCAATTCCCAATGAGTTCCTCATCTCTATCTGAGACCTCCTCAGCCTGGACTCTATTGTTCATATCACTTTTAGCATTGTAGTGACAACAACCTTACAAGTCTCTAGGAAGTTCTAAACATTTTCTCATCTTCCTATCTTCTTCTAAGCTCTCCACACTCTTCCAACCTCTGCTGGTTACCCAATTCCAAATCTGCTTCCACATTTTCAGGTATCTTTAGAGCAATGCTCTATTCTTTGGTACCAATTTTCTGTATTAGTTCTTGTATTGTTATAAAGAAATACCCAAGACTGGGCAATTTATAAAGAAAAGAGGCTTAATTGGCTCATAGTTCAGCAGACTATACAGGAAGCATAGTGGCTGCTGCTTCTGGGGAAGCCTCAGGGAGCTTTTACTCATGATGGAAGGCAAAGTGGAAGCAGATATTTTACGTGGCAGAAGCAGGACCGAGAGAGAAGGGGAGTGGTGCCATACACTTTTAAACAACCAGATCTCATGATAATTCACTCACTTTCATAAGAACAGCACCAAGGGGATGGTGCTGACCCATTCATGGTAACTCTGCTTCCATCATCCAGTCACCTCCTATTAGGCCTCACCTTCAACACTGGGGATTACAGTTTGACATGAGATTTGTTGGAGACACAGATCCAAGCAATATCACCCCCTTTTCTTTACTGTCTAGGGGCCCCATGTCTGAGCCCCCTATGGTTGCTAGTAGGTTTCTGGGAACCCTGAGGAATACTGGAATATTCTGTGGGTCCACTTGTGCCTTTAGTGTCTCCTCATCCAGATGGAAGCTCAATCCTCTCCCTCTATCTCTTCCTGCAAGTCTGTGACCCCTTTTCTACTTCATAATTATCATCTCTGGTCTGTTTTCCCAAAGCATTGAACAAAAGATGATTTCCCAAGAACAAGTGACATGTAGTTTTTGAACTCAACAGGCCTCATTGACTCTTGATAATACAAGAGAATTGCAATGCAGAAAAGGGAAACTTAAAATGAAATACCAGGATACACTTTTTGTGGAATTCAACAACTTGTTCCTTCTCTGGGTAACTCTCTGTGTCCCACTCTGAGAGTTGAAGCTTTTAATGGCCTTCAGAGTGGGAAATCTACAACTCGTGACTCTGATCCCCATCTAAAAAACACAATCTCAATGCACATCACAATAGTCTCAAAGGGAGCACTCTACTGAGAAGTTGGGAAAATGGAATTTTATGTTTTCCTAAGTAGGGCACTTCCTTCAGGCATGCACAGTTGGCATTTAGCTTACTTCCCATGCTGAGTGCTTCTTCAGGGCACATGGAGTGGGCTTGTGCTTGTTATCACCTGAACAACTGAAACAATTTGATAAAAATATCTCTTTCGAAAAACAAGAAAGTTTGTCCCAAATACCCATTTCATTTCTTCCTTTAGAACCACAAGCAAGACATGTTTAGAATGCACTGTTTTTGTTCTCACATTATAGCTCTATGTGGGTCGCAAGTACTTGAATTACTCTAGGTCTCCAAATGAAAATGGTAAAACATATCCCACAGGGGTCCTGTGAGGTTAAAGTAAGGCAAGTGTTCAAAAGTGTCTCAAACTATAAAACACTACAGTTTAAAAACTATAACCATATAAATGCAAGACATTATCATCCCCCTTTTGTTTTCAGAGTTCCTCAACACAGTGCTTCTAGACTTGATGATTTAGACTTCATTAGTTACCAAGTGTGGTACTATGCACATGCAGGCATATTAGCTGAAATCACTCATTGTATATTTTACATAAATGCATTTTTTGGAGGGTTGATATTTTAAACTATGTTGATATGCTTTTCAATTGTGTGTTTCTGTGTCTATGACTTTTCTCTCTTCTTTCTAAAGCAATTTTATTTTTTATTTCTTTGGTTTCAGAGGAGAAAAATGGAGTGATGAAATTAGGATTAGGATTATTACAGAAGATACTCAAAGGGAAAAAAATAATATTCAACTCTTGACATGATATATAATGTCTCTCTTATCCCTCCTGCAAGGCCAGAATCTGGAAAATCAGGTTTTGTTGGGCTAGAAAGTATTTCTTAACTTTGGAGGACTCTTACCAATATATTTCCAAGGTAGTGAGAATACTTTTTTTGTTTATGGCCACTAGAATGGGAGACAGATAAACCAAGTGAAGGAAAAAGAAGCTCCGGTAGGAGAGTTAATGTCCTGGAGTAGAAGGGTATGATATGGAATAAAGGAAATTTGAAGACTCATGCTTCTTGGCCCATAAGATCAAGGTTAAAAGATGGAAAGGAAATGGTGAGAGTAATAGGTCAGGTGCCTGAGATCTGTTCTGAGCTGAGGTTAGATCTTGTGGCAGGGCCAGGTTTTCCTAAGCTCACCGTGCTGGTTGTACAGCATGCTTCCACATTACACTGGACGGACGATGTAAGCCTCTGTCTTTGCATATGGCCGTCACCAATAGGTGTTAGACAAAAACAGAGGGAAGTAGACAGGAGTATCTAATTGTTTCTCTAAGACTGATATAGGGCAGGCATCGCTCACAAAAGTATTCCAGAGAGAGCTTGTTGTGGAAGAAAGGACCTATATTAAAACAGCTGTATTACAGCTCTGTGATTACAGGGTTAACCCATAGGCAGTGCACAGAGAGTAGCCACGTGGGATGTTGGTGGTGGTATTTATACCCACTTTTAATGACATGCAAATTAAGGGGCAGGTTATTCAGAAATCACTAGAAAATGGGGAGTAACTTCTGGGTGTTGCCATAGAAATGGGTGGCAACTTCTGGGCATTGCCATGGCATTTATAAACTGTCATTGCACAGTGGGAGTGTCTCATGCTGGTGGGTAGTGAAAGGTTGCTTTCCTGCCACTTGCAGTTTTAGTTTTGGCAGGTTTCCAATTTGGACTGGGAGATAAAATGAGTCCTGGTAGTCTTCTGTCTCAAGACAAGCAGCCGCTTCCAAGAACGACCTGGCCCCAATCTAGGTGGCCCCATATAAGCAGTTTTCATGGTACTGCGTTGTTAGAAGGAGAGAGAGCTTGAGTTTGGGCGTGGCATGGCTGAAACATAAGTATTTCCACCCCACCTAACTCCCCTTCTCAAAGAGGGAAAGGAGAAATAGTTGAGAAAATAGTGGAGGATCCTTCCAGAAGGTGTCACTGTGATGGAGTGTGGATTCTGTCCTGGAGGGCTGCCAGGTGATCACATGAGCCACAATCACAGGAGAATCACTGCAGTGTTCCTGGAGAGGGAAGGGTTCACAGCACCAACCTGAGCTGACGTAGGGCCCAGTCAGCAGGAACTACTGACGGGTGCTGCTCAGTTATGCTGGCCACAGATGGTTGCTGATAGTCTCTGCCCCAGAGACCACCACCAAGGACTCTGAATGCAGATATGAAAGTCTGTATCACCCCCACCACCTTGACCAAGACAGGGTGCCATGGGAGCTCCTAGGGTGCTGGTCATGCTCTGTTTCTTGATCTGAGGGCTGGTTATGCAGGTGTGTTTACCTTGGGAAAAGTCACCCAGCTAGTTACATGTGATTTGTACATATTTCTGTGTATATATTATACTTCAAAAAAAGGGGACTTAAAAAATCTATGCAAATCATCTATACTCTCCCCCCCAAAATAAAATGCTACACATACACACCCCATAAGGCAGGTAATTATGAGAAGCATGAAGTCAATTATAGAGAAATGAAAATATATTATTTTTTCTGGAAGTTTGAGGTTAATGTGAGCAAGAGGATGTACTTTATGCTCTTTTGCAAAAGAAAGTGAAACAGAGAAAACAAGCCAGGAGAGAGATCCAAGATGGCCGATTAGCAACAGCTCAGGAATGTAGCTCCCAGTGAAAGCGCAGAGAACGAGTGGACGCCGCACTTTCCGACGAATTTTTGTTGCCCACAGACCGGGAGATTCCCGGCAGAGGAGCC
>CAUYQU010009161.1:0-57578 GCA_963574635.1 Cheracebus regulus | reverse complement strand
GGGAGAGGAGGGGGGAGAGGAGGGGGAGAGGAGGGGGCGAGGAGGGGGAGAGGAGGGGGAGAGGGGTGAAGGGGAAGGGGAGGGGAGGGGAGGGAGAGGGGAGAGGAGGGGGAGAGGAGGGGGAGAGGAGTGAAGGGGAGGGGGAGGGGAGGGGAGCGGGGGAGAGGGGAGTATATGCAAAATATACACTTTGTATATTTGCAAAATACAAAGGATTTGTACCCACAATATATAAAGAACTCTCTCAAAACTCAATAATAAAAAAAATCCAAATAATTTAAAAAATGGGTGAATACTTCACTAAAGATCTATAGACTGGCAAATATGCACATGAAAAGGTATCAACTCAGCCGGGCGTGGTGGCTCACGTCTGTAATCCAAGCACTTTGGAGGCCAAGGCAGGCGGATCACCTGAGGTCAGGAGTTCAAGACCAGCCTGACCAACATGGTGAAACCCTGTTTTTTTAAACAAAAAAAAAGAAAGAAAAAGAAAAGGTATCAACTGATGGTATCAGAAGCTGGTGAGAATGTGTGACAACTAGAAATCTCATATATTGCTGGTGGGAGTACAAAATGTAATAGCTACTTTCACAACAGTTTGGCAGTTTCTTATAAAGTTAAACCTGTACTTAACATATGATCCAAACTGCACTACCTAGGTATTTATGTACCCAAAAGAAATGAAGAAAGATGTTCATGCAAAGACTTTTACAGGAATATTTATAATAGCTTTATCTATAATAGGCAAAATGATTTAACAGATTATGGTAAATTCATAGAATGGAATACCACTTGGTAATAAAAACTTCCGACACATGAAATGATATGCGTGAATTTCAAAAGCATTGGTCTACGTGAAATCAGACAGACACAAAAGGCTACCTACTACATGATTTAATTTAGATGACTTTTTTTTGAGACAGAGTTTCGCTCTTGTTGCCCAAGCTGGAGTGCAATGGCGTGATCTTAGTTTACTGCAACCTCTGCCTCCCAGGTTCTAGCGATTCTCCTGTTACAGCCTCCCTAGTAGCTGGAATTACAGGCACCTGCCACCACGCACAGCTAATTTTTTGTGTTTTTAGTAGAGACAGGATTTCACTATGTTGGCCAGGCTGGTCTCAAACTCCTGACCTCAGGCGATTCACCTGCACCCAGCTGTGAGCCACTGCACCCGGCTTAGATGACATTTTAAACAATGTTAAAGTATGGTCAGTCACAGAAAGATTAGTGGTTTCCAGGGGTTGAACAAGTGATACTGAGGCTGACAGAAATGTTCCATACTTTTTATTGTGGTGGTGGTTACACAAAAATGTATACAATTTGTCAAAACTTACTGAACTGCAAACTTAAAAAGACAGCCTTTTATGTCAATAATATCCTAAAATAGTTGACTTTAAAAAAAAAGTACCATGGCTAATACTCTATTTTGGAGCTTTCTAAGTGTAAATCTGTCATACCAGGAAAATATGATGACATCTGACCATGAATATGATAAGATAAATACTCTATTTTTTTTTTCCGAAAAACAGTGTAAGTTCTTACAGTTCTAAAGGTCAACAGAACTTTCAAGAGTATATACCAGACAGGCACAGTGGCTCACGCTAATCCCAGCACTTTGGGAGACCAAGGCGAGTGGATCATTTGAGGCCAGGAGTTCAAGACCAGCCTGGCCATCATGATGAAGCCCCATCTCTATAAAAATACAAAATACAAAAATTAGTCAGGTATGGTGGTGCATGCCTATAATCCCAGCTACTCAAGAGGCTGAGGCAGAAGAATAGCTTGAACCCAGGAAGGGGAGGTTGCAGGTTGCAGTGAGCCGAGATTGTGTCATCGCACTCTCGCCTTAATGACAAAACACAAACGTGAGACTCTGTCTCAAAAAAAAAAAAAAAAAAAAAAGCTGGGCACAGTGGCTCATGCCTGTAATCCCAACACTTTGGGAGGCCGAGGCTGGCAGATCACAAGGTCAGGAGTTTGAGACCGGCCTGACCAACATGGTGAAACTCCATCTCTACTAAAAATTTACAAAAAAAAAAAATAGCTGAGTGTGGTGGCACGCACCTGTAATCCCAGCTACTCAGGAGGATGAGGCAGGAGAATTGCTTGAACATGGGAGGCGGAGGTTGCAGTGAGCCAAGATCATGCTATTGCACTCCAAATTGGGCAACAGAGTGAGACTCTGTCTCAAAAAAAAAAAAAAAAAAAAAAACAAGATATACCTTCATGATTAACGTTTGCTTAGATTGGCAAAATATAAAACTGATTTGTTTCAACGTAGCTATGGAAAACTATGACCCAGGAAGAGAAAACTACCGCAAATCACAAACTGGATTTCATATCCATCTCATTGAGTTTTTATCAGGCTTTGAATTCTAAATAACTTAATAAACATCTTGAGTACCAGGTATTACATGAAAACATATCATGACTGAATTGCCTCTATTCTAAAAGCTCCTCCCCAAATTACATGGCAGATTTAAAATGAATTTAAAAGTATAAATGCCAGTGACACAATTCCTAAGCAATTACTAAAAGAATAACAAACTGATTCAAATCAGTGTAGAAACTTTATTTTGCAAAACAAGCAGAAGTTTGAAAGCATATGCTTAGATAAAAGAAAAAAAAAGTGAGAAGAGAAGAAGGAATAAAGAAAGCCTATAAACCTAATATTTTAATGGTTACTCTTCAGCATTTCACATGTGACCACTGAAGTATAAAGACTACAAAATAATGTTGACAGTATAGCTAAAAATATTGTATCTTTGAAAATAAACAAATGCATGAATAACAAATGTTATCTCAATTCAATATATTAATTATGACTAAAGCTTTAAGGGAAAGTGAACACTGGAAAATTCCAGTGGATAAACAAACTACACTTGAAAGTAAAAAAAAAAGTTAGCAATACCATGTCCAATGAGACTCAACTTTTCCAAGTAACATCCAGGCTATCGAAGAGTACTTTTAGCAATATACTTCAGAGTATCCAATTTCCCTTAATAAGTCCTATGATTGTCTAATCAATTATTTTGTCTAAATATATCTTTTTTTTTTAAAAGATAGGGTTTCACCATGATGGCTAGGCTGGTCTCGAACTCCTGACCTCAGGTGATTTACCCACCTCGGCCTCCCAAAGTGCTGGAATTACAGGCGTGAGCCACCGTGCCCAGCCTGTCTAAATATATCTTAAGAATTGTTTCTAGCTTCAATTTACTTAACTTCTGAAGGTAAATAAACTATATAAGCTTACAGGCAAGGACACACAAAGACTTAACATAAAGGGATGGAGGAAGATCTATCAACATAATGCAAAGCAAAAAAACAACACGATTTGAACACAGACCTGCAACAAGCAAATTTAATAAATATTTACAGAACTTACCACCCCATATCCACAAAACATATATATTTTTTTCAATATTATATATCATACCTATTCTAAAAGTGATCACATAATAGGAAATAAATCACTTTTTAGTAATTGCATAAGCATTTTACAGATTTAAATGAAATCCTGAGCAATACAGCAAGATTCTCGTTCTCTCTCCCCCTTTCTCTTTTTTTTTTCCTCTTTTATTCTTCTTTCTTTCTCTAAAAAAAAAAAAAAAAAAAAAAAGATGGGGTTTCACCATGATGGCCAGGCTGGTCTCGAACTCCTGACCTCTGGTGACCCACCTGTCTTGGCCTCCCAAAGTGCTGGGATTACAGGCGTGAGCCACCACGCCCGGCCTGTCTAAATATATCTTAAGAATTGTTTCTAGCTTCAATTTACTTAACTTCTGAAGGTAAATAAACTATATAAGCTTATTGTATAAAAAGTATTTCTTTTAAAAAAGTATTCATATTTTTCTTTTTTTTTTCTTTTACTTTTTTCTTTTTTTTAAATAGAGACAGTGTTTCACCATGTTGGCCACGCTGGTCTGGAACTCCTGACCTCTGGTGACCCACCTGTCTTGGCCTCCCAAAGTGCTGGGATTACAGGCGTGAGCCACCACGCCCGGCCGTATTCATTTTTTTCTATTTAAAATTCATCCCTTTCAAATTTTAGGCATATTCTGCAGGCACTATAGAGTATATAAAATATTTTAGAAGAGTGAGAAAGTAGGGAGCAGAGGAACAATTACTCACCCAGCAGCACCTTGGTTTTGCACATACTTTGTGAGAGCTAACTTTAATATAGTTTCATATCTAGATCTCTTTGAGAGCCACTACTAGTATTTCTTCTTAATGGTCTGGCCAGACATGTCCCAAGAATAATTTGAATGAGATGTGACTTTCATTAAACCGGAACCAAGAAAGGTGACTTTTTGTCTTAATACAGATATATAAAAATATATAACATCATTATAATTTTGGAAAACAACACATATAAGCAGAATGTACTTTTGTTTGGGACACTCAGCACATAGACATGTAAATAGACAACCATATGGCTAAAAATGTCAGTACTACATTAAAAAATATTTCTGCTAAGAAAGAAGTAAAATGAAATAAAGAACACAAAGATCACCTTTTATAAAACATGATATTTGCTTTAAGTAAAAACGTTTAAAAAATCTGGACTAGTCATGAATTCTTTGCCCATGCCTATGTCCTGAATGGTATTGCCTAGGTTTTCTTCTAGGGTTTTTATAGTTTTAGGTCTTATGTTTAAGTCTTTAATCCATCTAGAGCTAATTTTTGTATAAGGAAGGAGTCCAGTTTCAGTTTTCTGCATATGGCTAGTCAGTTTCCAACACCGTTTATTAAATGAACAGTGAAAACACATGGACACAGGGAGAGGAACATCACACACAGGGGCCTGTCAGTGGGTAGGGGGATAGGGGAGGGATAGCAGTAGGAGAAATAGCTAATATAGATGACAGGTTGAAGGGTGCAGTAAACCACCATGGCACGTGTATACCTATGTAACAAACCTGCACATTCTGTACATGTACCCCAGAATTTAAAAGAATAATAAAAATATAATAAACAATCTGTTTATAACACACATGTCTATTACTCACCCACATTTGGAGGTTTCACATAATTTACAGGTAGTTCTGGAGGTCTGCCTCTATGCAGAGCCGCAAAAGCAGACCCATTCCATAGTGTACTCTTACAGTCTATATAAAAAGACCAAATGTTAGCTAACAAATAGAGCAGCTTTTTTTTTAACCATGTCTCAGAACTAAATGTCTGATTTTAATTTCATTTGTTGGAATACATTTTTAACTGTTAAACCAAAATGAAAATACTAGGCATATATTTGAACATGTTATAAATGAAATTTATAACTGGTAAACATCAACACCTTAACATATTTTCTGGATATTTTATTTCTAAGCTAGTCTTGAACTAAAGCTTTTATTATGCACATATTTGAATTTTATGTAAATATATCACAGATTAATAAGCTTTTAAGTTTACATCAGTTTTTCTTGATTTATAGGCTTACACATCTACTCACACAAAATTGCATAAGCCAGGATATAACTATAGCCCAAGTATACCCGGGAAAATACAGGCATATTTATACTTGGGTACATGCTCATATTATGAAATACTTGCCAGCTGTGTCATAACAGATAACAGCACTGCATATCAGATGGTAAGTGATTATAAATAGCTGTGTCTTTTTCTCTGACTTTCATAAGTCAAAAAATGTAAAGAAATATTAAATATTACTAATAACTTGGCTTTAAAACAAAAAGCCAAAAGCTCTCCTGAAAGCTTCCAAATAAACGCAATTAATAAGTTATAAAATGAGATGCTTAAAATCTTGGAGAATTTGGTTAGTTATTTATGTGTTTATTTATGTATTTATTTTTGAGATGGCGTCTCACTCTGTGGCCCAGGCTGAAGTGCAGTGGCGTGATCTCAGCTCACGACAACCTCTCCCTCCTGGGTTCAAGCGATTCTTCCGCCTCAGCTTCCCGAGTAGCAGGAACTAAAGGCGTGCGTCACCACACCCGGCTAATTCTTGTATTTTTAGTAGAGACGGGGTTTCACCACATTGACCGGGCTGGTCTCAAACTCCTACCCTCAAGATCTGCCCGTCTTGGCCTCCCAAAGTGCCGGGATTACAAGAGTGAGCCACCACACCTGGCCGAATTAGGATATTTAAAAATAGTAAGCTAATAAAACAAAACATAGAAATAAATGGGCTGCTAGATATGAACTATTTATTACTCCAAGAAGCATCTTTAATGCCTAATTTTACATATTTAATACCTAATTTTACATTTTTTATGTTTATCAGATACCACTTTATATGTTTGACATATTGACGTTCCATGTAAAAGTTGGGAAAAATCTGTAAAACACTGAAAATCAGCACAGTAGAAAAACTTATTTAACAATCACTGATGGGTTGATATTATTGTTCAAATATGTTCAAATATAAAAACTGTACATATATAAAACCACCAAACTAGAAAAAAAAACAAAAACAAAAAAAAGAGAAGAAAAAAACTGTACATATAATTTTCATTTACATGTTACAAAATGCACAATACCATTAGGATGATATTATCAAAACTAATAAAGAGTAAGAACATTATAATGAAAGAATATTTTAAGTATTTATACTGTACTAATCAAAGCAGCAATCTTTGAGATCTCTATTCCATGATTACAAAGGTATTTTATATCCATTACCTCTATATATTCAATTTTACACAAAAGGTCTCCTTTTTAGGTCTCTAAAAATTTACGTGTACACTAAAAAAAACAAAAACAACATTGGCAAAATAAGAAAAACCAGAAGACGAGTATTTAGAAAAGCATGGGAACATTTACTCAACCTAAAAATAAGCTACTCTCCACTCCTTCCTCTGGTATCACAGTTCTAAATTCTGAAAATCTCACCTTTGGCATCCCGTAGCAGAGACTGCCGACCGACACCTAATAATGTCTGTACCCCAGGAACACTCTGAGGGATCTCTTTATCTAGTAAAGGACCAATCCTCTCACAAATTTTAAGGAGGTAGTCTGGAGGAATGTGTGCATTGGCTGCCACCTAAAAAAGTATAAATAAAACACAGGAAAAAACACATTTATTTGGTTTAAAAATATCAATCTATTCTACTACTAAACTGTTGCATTATAGAGCAAAGTTTTAAAATATGGAATCAGGGCCAGGCGCGGTGGCTCACACCTGTAATCTCAGCACTTTGGGAGGCCGAGACAGGTGGATCACTTGAGGTCAGGAGTTCGAGACCAGCCTGGCCACCATGGTGAAAAGCCGTCTCTACTAAAAATAAAAAATTAGCCAGGCATGGTGCTGCACTCTTGTAATACCAGTTACTTGGGAGGCTGAGGCAGGAGAATCACTTGAACCCGGGAGATGGAGGTTGCAGTGAGCCAAGATTGTGCCACTGCACTCTCATCTGGGCCACAGGGCAAGACACTGAGTCAAAAAAAGATATAAAATAAAATAAAAATAAAAATATATAAAATATGGAATCAGGACCAGGTGCAGTAGCTCAAGCAGATAATCCAAGCACTTTTAGAGGCCGAGGCAGGCAGATGGCTTGAGACCAAGAGTTTGAGACTAGCCTGGATAACACAACAAAACCCCTTCTCTACAAAAAGCACAAAAAGTAGCTGGCTGTGGTGGCTGCGCCTGTAGTCCCAGCTATTCAGGAGGCTGAGGTAAGAGGATCACTTGAGCCCAAGAAGCAGAGGTTGCAGTGAGCCAAGACTGCACCACCACACTCCAGCCTGGGCGACAGAGACCTCGACTCAAAAAATAAATAAATGTGTGTGTGTGTGTGTGTGTGTGTGTAATCAGAAAAAGAATATTTTAAATAGTTAATACTTGACCAAATTTAAGAGACAGTCAGAAAATAAGCACATTTAAATGATACGACAACATTTACATGGCATAGAATGCTAATGTATATTTAAATGTCTTGATCAAGTCATTTGCTTAGCTGTTAATCTTATGAAATAAGTGTTACAAAGCAACTAAACATGCCAAAATCAAAAGCACACAGGTGATGAGTAAAATCTCTATTACTTGATTCATTCAGTAGTGATGATGAACTGATCCAAAATCAGAAGGCCTAGATTCTATACAAAGGATAAGAACACAAGTGAAAGGTATTACTTGTGCTAAACCCACAACCAGTAAAGCAAAACTGTTTTTCCTATAAAAGTTAACTTGTTTACAAAAGGGTATAAAATTAATGATTTTATAAATATTATGCTTTAAATAACTCAGCTATATGTAGCCAAAATTCCTCGAAACAAAACTTGTTTTTAAAAAAACAAGTAAAATTCTGTACATTAGATACCATATATAGATAAGAATGAAATTATAAAACAAAAATTGTGTTGCATTTTTAATCTAAGCTAATGTACACATCTCTGAGGTGTTTCATAAATACCCAATTATTAAAACAATAAACAGAAAACCAGAATATTAAAAATCTTTAGATGAAGTGAACATCTACATCCTCATCTGGAAATAGGTCCTAAAATCTTCTTCTGGCTACAATGTCAACTTTTATATATATATATATATATATATATATATATATATGCCATTAAATAGGACACACATCAATAGTATTACCACCAGGTCAATCAAGAACAACAACAGGCTCAGCAAGGTGACTCATGCCTATAATCCCAGCAGAGTGGAAGGCAAAGGAAGGAGGATCTCTTGAGCCCTGCAGTTGGAGATAGCCTGGGCAACATAGTGAGATCTCATCCCTACAAAAAATTTTTAAGAATATGGCTCTGAATAAAAACAAGTGGGGGAAAAAAAAAAGAACAAAAAATAAAAAATGAGCCAGGCATTGTGGCATGCCTGTAGTCCCAGCTACTCAGGAGGCTGTAGTGGGAGGACTGCTAGAGCCCAAAAGGTCAAGGCTTCAGTGAGCTGTGTTCCTGTCACTGCACTCCAGCCCCTGGGTGACCCTATCTCAAAAAAAAAAAAGAACAACAATAAAACACAAAAGAATAATTCTGTAAATCATCTCCAGTGATCACCATGAGAGAAGATATATTCTGTGCTTACTTCACTGCTGTATTCTTAAACCCGAAAAAGTGCTGGGCATAAAGCAGGAATAAATAAATATTTGTTGAATAAGTGAATAAAAACCAAAGTAAAGTCTAACTATAATCAATGTTATTGTAAGAATTCCTGGAGGAAAAATCTCAAATTCTCATATCAGGGTGCCTTTTTGTTTTCCTAGGAAACACAGGTCAAAAAACCACAGTCCAACATGTATTCAGAATTCTGGGAATATGAGTGAATCACCTGTGACTATTTTTGTTTTAAATTGTATCCTGCTATATAGCTTTGGTATGTTCCTTCAAAAACAATTTGAATCTAACTGAAATAAAATAAGAGAAGTCTGCATAATTGTCATGATGCTCAGAAGAATGGTAATCAGATTATTTCAGATTTGCATCTTCAGGGTTTAGTTTAGTGATCAGGACAGAGGATTAAGTAAATTCTTTCCATTATTTCTCACATCTTTAGTTTTTCTTCCAAGCAAATAACTATACAGAGCTATATTTCAGTAAAATATGGAGGTAATATTAAAGTCAAAGCAACTAATGATTCGATCTAAAAAAATACTTTGTGGCTGGGTACGGTGGCTCACACCTGTAATCTCAGCACTTTGGAAGGCCGAGGAAGGAGGATTGCTTAAGGCTAGGAGTTCAAGACTAGCCTGGTAAACACAGCAGGACCCTCATCTCTACAAAAAAAATAAAATAAAGAATAAATCATTTCCGGCTGGGCGCGGTGGTTCACACCTATAATCCCAGCACTTTGGGAGGCTGAGGCGGGTGAATCACGAGGTCAAGAGATCGAGACCATCCTGGTCAACATGATGAAACCCCATCTCTACTAAAAATACAAAAAAAATAGTTGGGCATGGTGGTGCGCGCCTGTAGTCCCAGCTACTAGGGAGGCTGAGGCAGGAGAATTGCTTGAACCCAGGAGGCAGAGGTTGCGGTGAGCCGAGATAGCGCCATTGCACTCCAGCCTCGGTAACAAGAGGGAAACTCCGTCTCAAAAGAAAAAAAAAATAAAGAATAAATCATTTCCTATCATCTACAGAGTGATATCCTAAAATTCTAGCTTATAATTCATATTCCTCACATTTAGGCATTTCCTAAATATGACTACATGCAAATATCATAAGTAGCCTTAAAAATATGTATCTAGGAGGCCGGGCAAGGTGGCTCATGCCTGTAATCCCAGCACTTTGGGAGGCAGAGGCAGGTGGATCACGAGGTCAGGAGTTCAAGATCAGCATGGCCAAGATGGTGAAACCCCGTCTCTACTAAGGTACAAAAATTAGCTGGGCGTGGTGGCGGGCACCTGTAATCCCAGCTGCTCGGAAGACTGAGGCAGAGAATTGCTTGAACACAGGAGGCACAGGTTGCAGTGAGCCGAAATCGTGCCACTGCACTCCAGCCTAGGCAACAGAGTGAGACTCCATGTCAAAAAATATATATATATATATATATATTATATAATATATATATATATATATATTATATAATATATATATATTATATAATATATATATATATATATATATATATTATATAATATATATGTATCTAGAAAAAAGTCTTAAGAGATCGGGCGCGGTGGCTCATGCCTGTAATCCCAGCACTTAGGGAGGCCGAGGCGGGCAGATCACAAGGTCAAGAGATGAAGATCATCCTGGCCAACAGTGAAACCCCATCTCTACTAAAATACAAAAATTAGCTGGGAGTGGTGGCACATGGCTGTAGTCCCAGCTACTTGGGAGGCTGAGGTGGGAGAATTGCTTGAAGCCGGGAGGCGGTGGTTGCAGTAAGCCGAGACCACGCCACTGCACTCCAGCCTGGCACCTGGCGAAAGAGCGAGACTCTGTCTCAAATAAATAAATAACAAAAATTTTTTAAAAAAAGTCTTAAGGTTGCCGGGCGCGGTGGCTCACGCCTGTAATCCTAGCACTTTGGGAGGTCAAGGTGGGTGGATCACCTGAGGTCAGGAGTTCAAGACCAGCCTGGCCATCATGGTGAAACCCCATCTTTAAAATAAAAAAATAAAAAAAAAATAAAAAAAAAAAAGTCTTAAGGTACAGCTTATGCCTTCTTTCCCAAAACTGTCTTAGATAAACTGGGCTTCTGTTATCAGCCATTATTTTTTCATCAAGTAAATGCTGTAAGAGGGGATTCACACAGAGTAGCAGTATACATCTTTTTTTTTTTTTTTTTTTTTTGAGACAGAGTCTTGCTCCGTCGCCAGGTGCCAGGCTGGAGTGCAGTGGCACAATCTCATCTCACTGCACCTTCCACCTCCCGGGTTCAAGTAATTCTCCTCCCTCAGCCTCCCGAGTAGCTGGGACTACAGGCGCATGCCAACACACCAAGCTAATTTTTGTATTTTTAGCAGAGACGAAGTTTCACCATGTTGGCCAGGATGGTCTGGATCTCTTGACCTCATGATCTGCTCGACTCAGCCTCCCTAAGTGCTGGGATTACAGGCGTGAGCCACCACGCCCGGCCAGCAGTTCACATCTTTACTGGTAATTCTTTTCTTCATCCTCTGGACCAACTCAAGATTTATTCAGTTGTTACATAAAAACTTGACTACCCTAGAAATACAACATATTTAGCATATACAATCCAGAAAATGGGAGTTCTATAATTAGAATTTTTAGAGTTACCCTCCTATAGAAAGAAAATTTGTTGGAGTTACATCTTAAACTGACACCTTAAGCTCCCCGGCTATTTCATTTTATAGAAACAATGATGTCTGCTTTTCAGCTAATTATATAAAAAGTTTTATCAATTACTCAATAATAATTCAAAAATACAGAATCATTTAGGGTTATAAATGAGGTCTATATATTCAGCAAATACAATTTACTCCTAACATCCCCCTTTTAAAGACTTATACAATAAACAAGTTTAATTTTCACTCTATACAATAGGAAATTGCTCGATTTCTAAGCAGGCACATGGAAAAAGTTCTTTTTGTATAAAATCAATACAAATTTGATTGTAACACAGTACTAGAGAAACAGAGTCTGTCAAAATAATGGCAATAACAATCTTGAGTTTCAACATGTTAGCTTCTCCTTCAAACAACATTATTAAGCTTCCAAACTGTATCGGTGTAGTTCTTAAAATTAAGTTTCTGGTCCGGCGTGGTGACTCACACCCGTAATCCCAGCACTTCCTGACCAACATGGAGAAACCCCATCTCTACTAAAAATACAAAATTATCTGGGCCTGGTGGTGCATGCCTGTAATCCCAGCTACTTGGGAGGCTGAGGCAGGAGAATCACTTAAACCTGTGAGGCGGAGGTTGCAGTGAGCAGAGATCATGCCATTGAACTCCAACCTAGGCAACAAGAGCGAAACACTGTCTTAAAAAAAAAAAAAGTTTCTTCTAAATCAAACTTCAGGTCTTATAAGGGTAGTTAACTGCTTACTTGAATCCATTTGCTTTTGATTAAAGCTGGAACTTTTTTTTTCTTTTTTTTAAAAAAAAGACCGGGTTTCACCATGTTGGTCAGGCTGGTCTTGAACTCCTGACCTCATGCGATCCGTCTGCCTTGGCCTCCAAAGTGCTTGGATTACAGGCGTGAGCCACCGCACCCGGCCAAAGCTGGAACTTTTTAAAGGTGATCTCTTCAGACATAAGAACTCTTACTACCCTGAATATATTTTTTTACATTTTAAAATAAATCTATATTGTTATATAATAATCCACAAAATTCATGTCTTAATATTATAAACCACTCTTTTTGTTTAAAGCTCAAACATTCTAATTTCAGTCTTTTAATTACATTTATCTCTCTGGAATGTAATGGCCAACTCTAACAGTTAAGTACTCTGAGAAATGCAGAAGAAAAGCATTATTTATAAACAAAGTTTAAGTATGTAATACCAGAAAAAAAGAATGTAATACGAGGCCGGGTGTGGTGGCTCACGCCTATTATCTCAGCACCTGGGAGACAGAGGTGGGAGGATCGCTTACGGCCAGGAGTTCGAGACCAGCCTAGGCAACATAGTGAGACCTCCATCTCTACCAAAAAGGTTTTTTTTTTAAGGGTATAATTCAAACTTCTGTATTATTCTATAAAACAGCTCTAAAAGTTAAATTATAGAGTCTCTGAAATGGAAATATTCCTATGTATAATCAACCTAACCTCACACCTTAAAGAAGGGAAAACAAGATTCAGAAGTGCTAAAATGAAACAGACAGGAGTCCGGATTTCTCTGCCCACTGCTCTTCTACTACTGTCCTCTTAAGGCAGTTGAAACATTTTAAGGATAGAGATCATTAACACAAAGCTACAAAGCAATGAAAACTGTAAATCTGAATAAACTGAAAGACATTAAATTAATCCTAAATTATAAACCTTCTTGACAGATTGGCTGACCTAAAGAGCAAATTTCCTAACTGAATTATCACACTTCAGAATCACTATGCCAAAGGAGAAGACCAGAGAACTCACTGAGATGATACTATTCATCATAATTATTTAAAAGAAATCCAGCTGGGCACAGAATAAAATGTAAAAGACAGCAAGTCTCAGGAGGCCAGGACTGCACCAGGAGCTACATTCGAAATACTAATTTTCAGACTCCAAAAACATTTGTTTACCCTGGCTTTTAAAAATAATAGTATCAGACAAGTAACTCTAAAAAACAAATACACAGAGAATACTCTTCTTGTTTTGCAAGACTATGGCTACAGAAGTTAAATGAAGAAGCAAACTGGGATTACATGCTTAAAAAATAAAATGTAATATTTTGCCTAGGTTTTTTATTTGTTTGTTTTTGAGCAGAGGATGGAATAGGCAGATACAAAAGTTAGTCATGTAATCTTTTGCTCTTTAGGGCCAGAAAACAAAATGGATTTGGAGAAATACAGCAAAGCCTTATATCAGTGTAAGTGTACTACAGAGATAAGCAGGGTACTTTGAAGTATGAGAGCCGGGATTATTCAGGCTCTAAAATGCACTAGCTGTTACTCTTTTTTGGTAGTATGATCCAGTAGAGAGACTGATTTGAAACTTTGCAGCATCCCCAGTTACTACTTATGTGACCTTAGGCAAAGTTCCTTAGCCTCTTTGAGCCTGAACTTCCTCATTTGTAAAAGAGTAACAATAACTATCTCCTAAGATTCATTTAGGACAATCATTCACTCTTGCATCCATTCACCCATGTAAAGTATAGGGAAGCAAGGGAAAGAAGATTAAATTGCTGCCCTAAGGGAACTCATAGTCTCAGAGGAGCAAACAAAATAGTAAATAGAAAGGAATTAAAGCTGCAAGTGCCCAGAGGTCAGTACAGAAAACTAAGGAAGCAAAGAAGTACAGTATACCTAATTTTGCCTAGAGGTTTAAGAGTTCCTGTCCATTTTTACCCTTGAAAATTTTATCAAAAGTTCACAAGACTGAAAGGGAAAGGAGGGCATTCCAAGTAAAGAGAAAGGCATCCCAACACAATAAAACACTTTGCATGGTGACTAGAGCATAATATCTCCTCATTAAGAAGGGTGTTTTTTTTTTTTGTTTTTTTTTTTTGCTGGGCGCGGTGGCTCAAGCCTGTAATCCTAGCACTTTGGGAGGCCGAGGTGGGTGGTTCACCTGAGTTCAGGAGTTCAAGACCAGCCTGGCCATCATGGTGAAACCCCATCTTTAAAAAAAAAAAAAGAAGGGTTTTCTGTTTTTTTTTTTTAATGAAAAACTGCCAAGGTACAGTGGCTGAGGTCTGTAATCCCAGGAGGATCGACTGAGCCCAATAGATCAAGACCAGCCTGGGCAAAAAAAGTGAGACCCTGGTCTCTACAAAAAATAAAATTAATAGGGAGGCATGATGGTGCATGCCTGTAGTCCCAACTACTCAGAGGCTGAGGTGGGAAATCAATCAAGCCCAGGAGGTCGAGGCTGCAGTGAGCCATGATGTAGCCACTGCATTCCAGCCTGGGTGACAGAGACCCTGTCTAAAAAAACAAAACGAACAAACAAAAAAATATACAAATACTTGTACAAAAAAAAAAAAAAAGACTGGGCAGTAGCTCAAGCCTGTAATCCCAGAACTCTGGGAGGCTGAGGTGGGCAGATCACGAGGTCAAGAGTTCTAGACCAGCATGGCCAACATGGTGAAATCCTGTCTCTACTAAAAATACAAAAATTAGCTGGATGTGTTGGCGGGCGCCTGTAGTCCCAGCTACTCAGGGAGCTGAGGCAGGAGAATCGCTTGAACCCAGGAGACAGAGGTTGTAGTGAGCCAAGATCATGCCACCACACTCCAGCCTGAGTGACAAAGCGAGACTCTGCCTCAAAAAAAAAAAAGACTGGAAGAAAACATAAAATATTAACTGGTTTTTCTCTTTGAACATAAAAGGAAACATAAAAAATTAACTGGTTTTGTTCTTATTGACGTCTACAATAACCTGAATCAAATGCTGTGTTTTAATGGTTGCTGTATTTGAAAGAGAAGTGAAAAACTGGGCAGGGAATAAAAACAGACAGCAGGCAGGCCTTTCTCAACTTGCACCTACAAAATGTTAAAACTTTCTATCACTCTCCTTTGAAAATGCTAATAATTACACATAGCGTTTCTTTTTCTTTTTACTTTTTACTAGTTTTACGATTTCCTCAAGAGACAACCAGAAGTGACCCTCCTAGGGTCAAGTATTCCTTGGGTTATACTGCCTAAAGAAAGCACGAAAAGTACTATAACCTGAGGGCAGAAGAAATTAAGACAAGGACAGGGGACCCACCCATATTCTAGAAGGTGCTCTGTAGAGAAATGTCCAACAAAAGAACTCAGTACCAACTAGCAGATAAAATAAACCAAATATATATCATGCTTCTAAGAAAAGTTAAGAAAACTGAACAAATAAAAGGCACAATGGCAGATACTAAAGGGCATGAGAAAACATCTTAAACAGGGTAACTTAAAATACAAAAAACAGGCCAGGCATGGTGGCTTATGCCTGTAATCCCAGCACTTTGGGAGGCGAAGGCGGGTTGATAACTTGAGGTAAGGAGTTCAAGACCAGCCTGGCCAACATGGTGAAATCCCATGCCTACTAAAAATACAAAAAATTACATGGGCGTGGTGGTACACACCTGTAATCCCAGCTACTCTGGAGGCTAGGGCAGGACAATGGCTTGAGCCCAGGAGGTAGAGTTTGCAGTGAGAGCCACTGCACTGCAGCCTGGGCCACAGAGCGAAACTCCGTCTCAAAACACTAAATAGATAAATCTCAATAATATAGAGAAAACAAATTCAGGATACGGTCAATCACAAGCATTGAGAATCCTTGCAATAAGATATCTGAAAGATTCACGATAAACCTCCCATTTGTTTAAAAAAAGTGAATACTACACCAATATTATTACTGGCATTCACAAAAAATGTCAATCACACTAAATATCTTTTGACATACATTAATTTTTGTGTTAATTAACAGACACAGCTCACTCATTCTGGGTTCAATTCTGACACTAACATTTTAAATATTCTTTTTTCATAGTACTCTTTTATATGCCCCTTACATTATAAAAAATATTAAGGGCCAGGCATGTACCTCATGCCTGCAATCCCAGCACTTTAGGAGGTCGAGGTGAGCGGATCACTGGAGGTCAGGAGTTCAAGACCAGCCTTAGCCAACGTGGTGAAACCTGGTCTCTACTGAAAATACAAAAATGAGCCATGCGTGGTGGCATGTGCCTGTAGTCCCAGCTACTCAGGAGGCTGAGGCAGGAGAATTGCTTGAACCTAGGAGCCAGAGGTTGCAGTGAGCCAAGATCATGCCACTGCACTCCAGCCTAGGCGACAGAGCAAGATTCCATCTCAAAAAAATAAAAATAAATTTTAAAAAAATTAGGAGGTGATATTTCACTAAGAAAATATAACTTCCAGGGTCATAGTTCTCCAGATTTCCATACTTGCTGTTCAGTCTCTCTGCCCTAATTTTAAAATGCAGTGAACAATTCATTTGCACAGCATTTTACAATTAACAAAATGCATTCTTTCACATTTAACTGACTTGTTCACCACAACAAATGGAAAATTTTCATTTTATAATTAAAGAAATTCAATCTCTGAGGGCTTAAATAATTTGGCTAGCATCACTCAAGTAAAGGCTATGTTCCATACTAAATATTAGGGTCTTTTCTACTACTAACAAAATCCCACGTAAATAATGTCAAACAAGGGTATCTCTAAATTATGAGAGACAAATACTAAACTGCCTTTCTTTTGTTTGAGACAGAGTCTCACTTGGTCGCCAGGCGCCAGGCTGGAGTGCAGTGGCGTGATCTCAGCTCACTGCAACCTCCGCCTCCCAGATTCAAGCAATTCTCCTGCCTCAGCCTCCCGAGTAGCTGGGGACTACAGGCGCACGACACCACGCCCAGCAAACTTTTGTATTTTTTTTTTTTTTAGTAGAGACAGGGTTTCACCATGTTGGTCAGGATGGTCTCGATCTTTTGCCCTCGTGATCCGCCAGCCTCGGCCTCCCAAAATGCTGGGATTACAGGTGTGAGCCACCGCGTAAACTGTCTTTTTCGCATACTATTTTGCTGCCTACCAAAAGGAAAGTGTTTATTAATCAATAAATAATCAACATCAGTAGTAAGACAAAAACCAAAACACAGGAACTAAAACTAATATTAAAACGTGACAAAGATGCTCAGGACAAAATTTTAAGGCAAATTCACTGAATCCAAATTATTAGTCCCTAACACCAGCTCTCTTCACTTTCACAATATCTCATTTGTACTAAGATACCAGTTTCCCTAAGATTAATGATAAATCTCCATAAGGATTTTAAATCCTTGAAAGTACGTTCCTTAGAGCCCACATGTGGGGGAAAAAAAGTGCCAAGGATCAATTTAGACAAATAGCTAAAGCCAGCATATTCAGAGAGCACATGGTGGCTCAAGAAAGTCAGTAGTCAGTAGTAGTCAGGAATACTGATTTCCAGATATTGACCTCTGTCATAATACCTATCAGTTAGCATTATATGCACAATACACTGCACTGGGTTTGAGCAGAGCATGCTTTTTGATATCCCATGATACATCCTGTTCTTCCTAACTATGGCTGTGTCCACATAGCAGTTAATAAATCATACATGCTTAAACTGCTTCCACACTTAGAGATGCAATAACTGTGCTACCAGCACTCAAAGATCATTCTGCTGTTCCAATTGACAATTTCAGCTATTATTAGTAGTTGGAGAACAGCTGGTTAAGAAAAGAATACAGGTATGTCTGGAATTTAAATACAGTGTTTTAAAGTAGTTGGTGAGGATCAAATGAGATAATGTGAAAACACTTGAATTTGTTATATGCAGATTCAAGTTGTTGTAACAACATATAATCATGGATGTATGTGTGTTTTTTAAGGACAGTAACAAACATAATCTTTATAAATGTTTTTCATAAAAAGCATAAAATTACTTCTAGTATTTTGCATATAAAATGAGGGTAATGCAATCTACACCATTCCAAATACGTAAGCACTAACTGGTGCTTTCGGTTTTATAGATGAAAATGTGGGCCAGGCGCAGTGGCTCACCCCTGTAATCCCAGCACTTTGGGACGCCAAGGCAGGTGGATCACAAGGTCAAGAGATCAAGACTATCCTGGCCAACATGGTGAAACCCCCGTCTCTACAAAAAAAAAAAAGAAAGAAAGAAAGAAATGCGAAATAAAATGTAAAACCCATATATACCACACTTGAACATATTTATATCTTTGGTTCAGTCTTTTTTAAGACAGAGTCTCAGTCACTCAGGCTGGAGTGCAGCGGTGCGATTCCAGCTGACTGCAACTTCTGTTTCCAGGACTCAAGCGATTCTCATTCCTCAGCCTCCTGAGTAGCTGGAATTACAGGCATCAGCTACCACACCCAGCTAATGTTTGTATTTTTAGTAGAAACGGGGTTTCACCATGTTGGCCAGGCTGGTCTTGAACTCCTGACCTCAAGTGATTCACCTGCCTCAGCCTCCCAAAGTGCTAGGATTACAGGCAATGAGACACCACACCAGGCCCTGGTTCAGTCTTACGATAGGAGTCTCCTTAATGATTTAAAAATTTTTAAATGTGGCTTTTTAAAGTTTCCAAATCACCATTTCAATACATAAAACTTAAAAATTAACAACATTTAAACACACACAACATAAGACTCTGTTGTCTCCAATAAAGCTCCAAGGAGGAAGCAATAAATTAGCCAACAATTCAATAGGGTCACCACAAATGAAAGGATGTCTGTATTACTTAAATTATCTACCTTAAGATGAATTGCAAAAAGCAAATCTAATTCTATTATGTGGTAACATCCAACTAGGAAGCAGAAAATAAAGTGCCCAGATCAAACTTCAGAAACACTCACAACTTCAAAATGTTTCCTCTATCATTACTTAAAATCCTGGAAAATTGAGTGTTATATTTTAAATTCCACATTCAAAAACCTTACAATTCAACATAAACTGAGCAAGAAGCTTCATGTACAGATTCTTCTTTTTTTTAATGACATTTCAGAGCCAGATTCGTCAATACTTAACTGCCAGTAGCTTTAGGAAAAAATCGCCTTCCCTTGTGTTCAAAATTACAAGTAAAACACTAAACACTAGATCAGATGACCATTTCAGAAAACAGAAGGCAAGGATTTCTAGAATATGTAATTTGGTGTAAACACTGAATCATTGTTTCAGAAAACAAAAGGTAAGGATTTCATTACTACTACTAACAGTAGTAATGAAATGTTGAAGAAATCCAATTTATCATTACCTTAATATTATTCTGAATAAATTAAGCATTAGTAACAATTGTTCAAATGAAAGTATACATATGAATAAAAGGCAGGATTTTTGTTTCAAATATGCAGTATACATGGCCATGCAACCCCAATCTACTATGTTGTTATCCTAGTTAACTTCCATTGTATACCCCAATACATCTTAAGTTTGTAGTACTGCTATAAAATGTAATATTCCAGGTGAATCAAGATGATACTATTTATTAATACTTTGACCTAAATTTCAATGCAAAACATGCAGCTAACTCAAGGACCACACTTTATCAATCCATCATTCTAACGGCACTTTAAAAAATATCTACCCCAGGCTGGGCGCAGTAGCTCATGCCAGTAATCCCAGCACTTTGGGAGGCCGAGGCAAGTGGATCACAAGGTCAAGAGATCAAGACCACCATGGTCAACAGGATGAAACCTCATCTCTACTAAGAAATACAAAAATTAGATGGGTATGGTGGCGTGCACCTGTAGTCCCAGCTATTTAGGAGGCTGAGACAGGAGAATTGCTTGAACCTTCGAGGCAGGGGTTGCAATGAGCCAAGATCCTGCCACCGTACTCCAGCCTGGCGACAGAGCAAGACTCCGTCTCAAAAAAAAAAAAAAATGCCAAGAAAAAGCATACCATATCTTCTACAATCAAGCCACTCAGGTCATATGTGAAATAATTTTAATCAACAATATTACTGACAAATCTAGCAATCAAACCAACACTGCACATTCAGTTCTCAGCCACTACACTTTTGTTCAAATTCTCACTCAACCCTGCCCCAACTTCCCTTACAAAGAAGCCCATAGGTACTGAGAACAGACATTTAAAAGAAAACCATAGTATCTATCATGTTCAAACAACAGAAGAAACTCTGTGTATATAAAAAATAAAATAAAATATAAAAACAGAAAAGTAAATTTAAAAGATAGGTTAAAATTGAGTATATGTATTTTTTAATTCCTTAAAGGTTAAGCCTCACTAGTAATGAAAAAAAAAAAAAAGAGCTACTTAAGTCAACCAGGAGCTATTGACATCTATTAACTATTAAAGAAACTAAATGATTTAAAATTATAAAAAACTCACTCTAAATACCTAGATGATGACATTATAAATTAGTACAATCTTCTGGAGGGCAAACAATATATGACAAGAGCTATAAAACTCATGAGACCCTTTGACCTGATAACTCCAATTTAGAGAATAAAGTCCAGGAAAGTAACTGGGGGCAGAAAGGATAGGGGAGAAAGTAAAAAGCAGAAAAAGATCACCTAACTATGCAAAGATATTAGTAAAAATCTGGAAGCAACTCAAATGCTCAACTGGAAGCTTGGTTCAAATAATATAGCACCTTAAATGTCACTGAATCTTTTCAAACCATTTAAAATAATGACTATTCAAATACACAAGTACATTTTTAAATGTTAAAATAAATGAAGCATAAAATGGACACTGATCAGAATGATGTAAAAATATGCCTTTACAATATGAGGAAAAGTCTGGTAAACTGGGTTGTTGGGTTTTTTTTTGGTGAGGTGACTCTTTTTTTAATTACTTTGATTTTCATTTCCTTTTTATCACTGGAAAGTTAATTTCATAAAAGCTTTTTCCTTTTAATCTACTCTGCTATTTGGTTAAAAAAACACATATAGGCTGTGAAAGGGACAAATGTAAAGGAAAACATTTTCAATACACCTCAGTATTAAAACTATATATAAAAACCCGTATCAGTCATTAAGTGTTAAAGCATATTAATAGGCCCTGTTGTTTTTAACTCTTTTATGGGGGAGGGAAAGTCTTAAATCCAACAAAAAGCCTGACTACAAATTAACCTGGCAATACATGAAGTTTTTCAAAAATAATTTTCTCCATCTGAGAAATTGTTACTATTAATAGTTCAGATGGTCGAGTTTACCCTTATCACAATTATACCATTTTCTGTGACTTGCAAAATATAAGAAAACAATACAGTCAGTAGACTTGGTAATAATAATGTGGCCTCACTGCTGTAATATAATACAAAGAAAAATAACAAAATGAACACTAAAGCAATTTAAATAGTCTTATTGCAAGCAAATTTTAAATCATTTATATTCAGAGTCCAACATACACCTCCAACTTTCTTTAACTTTGTCCGATTTTCCTCCACTTGGATCTTATTTGAAGGAAAGATAACTGAATTTAGATTTTAGTAACATCATTCCTTTCTCCTTTCATTACCCTCCAATGCACTGTGGCAGCAGCTAACACAAGGGAACCCACCTCACAAAATAAGGATCACCTGTTTTTGTGTGTCAATGCTGAACAGAAGGTACATTTATACTATGAGTTGTATTTGCAGGAGAAACAACACAGATTATCCAATTCCTTTGGTCCTTTACTAATGTATATTCCATTTTTAAATATGCCCATTATTGTCTCCTTGTAAACCCAAAATTGTGTTTCACCAATCCTCAAAAGTCATAACAGTTTGTGTTTAATGAAAACGGGTCTATGCAAATGCGACTTAACAGATGATTGAATGAGCGTATAACATCGGAGATACATAATGATTACGCTTTTGCTCAGTAGACCATTACCTCACCGGCAAAATTTGAAACTGGCCTGACGCTCCTTATTATTTTTAATTATGTCGTTTTCCCCAATCCCGGGTCCGTCAATTCCCCTCCTGAGCCCCTTCCTCCCACGCCTCCCCCCCCCCCAAAAAAAACACCAAGCCTGGCCTTAGTTCCCGTATTTCAGGCCAGGACCAACCAGAAACCAGTTTTCTTCCACTAATCCGGAACCCCGGGCTGTTACCAACGCTGTCATTGGCCAGCGTCAGACCTTAGTACGTGCCCCAAGATAACCCCTTGGTTTCTCTCCCTTTTCCTCCTACAATGGGCCTTCCCCAGTGTTTGTACCATATTCATAATCCACAACACGGCACCTCTGATAATCAACTCACATTCTTAAAAGTTTTCGGGTGGAAACAAGCAAGGCCAAGGGGAGGGCAAGGTACCCTTTTTCCGACTAGCAGGGATGGGGGAAGGGGCAGTCGTTCTTTGGCTCCGCACGGAGCTCTAGAACCTCGTCGGCTAAGAGGTGGGGGGCGGGTTGGGGGTACAAGGTGGGGAGGGAGTGGAGAAAGAGTTAGGTTAAGTTGAAATGAAAACTTTACTCACCAGATCCTCAAAGCTTCTTCGGTGCTCTTTCCCCTCCCAATCTAAGCGGCGCGGAATCAGCTGGGGGCCGGACGAAAAGAAAGGGGGAAGGGGTGGCAAATGATGAAGGAAAAGCCTCCGCTGCTCATCAACTGGACCCAACCTGTGTCCCAGTCCTCGACCCTTTAGCGTCTTTATTTCTCTCGGCCTGATGGCTATTGGCTCAGAGCTACACGAGTGCATGGGGGGAAGGGGGGCCGCGGAGAAGGAAATCCTGAAAAACCGCCTCCCACAAGCATAAAGCGGGGACGAGTTAAGACCCCAGCGTTGTCTGCCCCTTTTGAGTAAAGAAGCCAATTCACCCCGGTGACAACAGCTACGAGTACCCAGATCGAAGCCTCTATCCCAGCCCGTCTTCCGCCCCCGACTTGCCCTCCTCTTCCTCCAGTCTCACCTCAACCCTCCCCACCCTTCCCGAAGGGGCTCCGTACCTGATGCTCCTCGAGCTCCTGCACTAGCACCTGAGCAAAAGGGAAACACAGATATGAGGAGCAGCTCGGGCCATCAACCCATTCCTCCCTCCACACTTAAAGCCCAGCCGCTGTTTGAATAGTCAAGGCCGGCCTTTCCGTCACCCTCAGCGGAACTGCTCGTCCCGGTGCCTCAATTTCCCTACCGGGACCATTCACCACGACTCCCAGGTCTGTTTCTTCCCCTTACCTGAGCGGATTTGTTGCAGGGTCCAGACTGCAAGAACCTAGCGATCAGGTAATACAGCTCTGGGGAAGACGGGGGGAAAAGAGGTTGAGAGGGAGGTAAAGAAGAGAAATAGAAGCTTTTTCAAAAGAAACTGACAGCCTTCAAGCTAAGCCCCCATTCCCTTAGCGTCCCCCCCTCCCGCCCCCCGGACACAGCTACCCACCGGCTTCGATCTGGGTAGGTGCCGCCGCCATCCTTTTCCCGAGGGGGTTTGGGGGCTTCGCTCTGGAGGGGCTGGCGGGGGCGGGTGGGGGCGCTGCCTCTATTGTGGTGAAGCCCCCATGCCCGGGAGTCCCGCCGCTTCCGCCGCACTCCTCGTCCTAGTTTCGCTCTCTCTCGAATTCATCGCATCACGTTTCGACCCATAGATATTCTAGCCCAAGAGCTGAGGAGGCGGAGGAGGAAGGGGGGGGGGAGAGAGAGAGTGAGTGTGAGAGAGACAGAGACAGAGAGAGAGAGAGAGAGACAGAGACGCGGGGGGTTGGGGGGCGGAGAGAGAGAGAGAGAGAGAGAGAAATAGACTGAGAGAGAGAAGCAGAGGGAGGAGCTGAAGTGGCGAAGAAGTGGGCGGGGGGAAAGGGGGTGGAGAGAGGGGAGGGTTAAAGTGGTGATAGGGTTCTGCAGCGCTCGTAGTTCGCCGCTAGAGGCACTAAGGCAGCAGCGGAGCTTAGACTCTCCCAGAGCCCGATGGTTGCTTAGCTACAGCTCTGGGAAGGAGGGGGAGGTGCTAACTGACGGCCGACGCTCTGGCAGCCGCCTTGGAACTCTGTGGTGGCATTCGCGTCTGCGGGCTCCGGAGTGACTTGCCCTTCCTGTGAAGGCAATCCGGCCCTTTCCGGTGGAGGGCTCGTCCCCGTGAGTTGATCTTGAAGAACTTGAGAGAGGGTGTTTTGACCCAGCTGCTTTCCTCTTTTTCCTCGGGGCAGAAAAACGGTTTTGTTTATACTCTACCCCACGGAAAGCCGGCTAGCTGGCTATAGAGTTTTATGCCTGAGGGAGGATAAGAGTCCCTATTTGGTCGTGACTTGTTTCTGTTTCAAATTATTATTATTTACCAAATGAAAATGCTGTACTTACCAGTCCAAAGTGCGGGGCTTATATCGTTAGAAAACTAATTAAAATGCCCCCGGATTCTGACAAATACTGCGTGAGAAATTTGCAATCAGCTGTGAAGCATGTTCCCCATTCTGAAAGTTTAACACGTGCCATAGCTATCCCATTCCTACAGGGTAATTTTCTGTTGTGTTTTCAAATACTACTAAAGTATTTTAGACAAGAGTTTTCAATAATCTTTATTATTGCATATCTCTATGCAAGGTATTAATAGTTTTCTACAAGTTTGGGACTACACTGTTTAATATATAACCCCAACCCTTGGTACTGTACCGACCTTCAGTCTTCAGTGATCAAAGGGTTGGTATGATAATTGGCACAGATTAGTAAACCGGGTCCTTTTCGTCCCTACTTTCGCTTAACATCCTGTCCCCACCCCACTCTCTCACCTAAACTTGATGAGACTAGAAATGCTCTTTAAGTTGCATGTATTATTTACATTGTAATATTTAAATTTGAAGGTTCATCTAAATTTAGGACTATATTCTTGAGAATTGGGTTTCCTCACTCAGAGCTCTGCCATTGACCACAGTGGGCCTTGAATTTCTAAGTTGACATAAATTTAGCCTAGGTTGATTAGCTATCTCTTGTGATTTTTTTTTTTCCTCGCAAAGCAATAACCACAGGAGGTAATTGTGAAGTGACCGGCTTATCTTTGGTTGTTACAGCTATGGAACTTGACAAAATAAATATGAATAATTGATAAAATGCTATGAAAAGATACATGAGACCTAGACAACTCATTGCAAGTAGTTGAGCAAAATACCAGACTGAATAATTTTTATAGTTAAATTATAACGTACAAGTTGAGTATTCCTTATCCAAAGTGCTTGGGATCAGAAATGTTTTGGATTTGGGACTTTTTCAGATTTTGGAATATTTGTGTATAAATAATGAGATATTTCAGCTATAGGACCCAAATCTAAATGTGAATTTCATTCATTTCATTTATACCTTATACAAATAGACTGAAGATAATTTTATATAATATTTTCAATAACTTTGTGCATGAAACACAGTCTCGACTGCCTTTTGACTGTGGCCCTCCACTTGAGGTCAGACGTGGAATTTTCCATTTGTGCCATCATGTTGGCACTCAAAAATTTTGGATTGTGTAGAAATTTTAATTTTGGATTTTTGGATTAGGGACATTTAACCTATATATAACAGTTAACACTTAACAAGCCATTATTGTGTACTCAGCATTTTTACATGCTTACCTCATTTAATCTTTACAATGACCCTAGGAAATAAGTTCGATTGTTTACCTCATTCCTCACCTGTAAAATGTAAATAATAAATAGTACTTGCCATGTCTACTTCAAGGAATTATAATAAAAGTCATGTGAAAATGTATTTGTGTACTCTCAAAATTTTTGTGGCAGTTATTCCATGATCACCTCTGTATCAGTCTGAGTTCAATCAGGAGGGAAAAAGCACATGATCATTTGAATAAGGGAAGTTTAGGATAAATAATTATTAATGATAACAGGAGATTGAATAATGAGGGCTTAGCTAGCAAGGAGTAAAGAGAACTCTAATACTATAGATATAGCAGATATATAATAGTAGATATGATAGCCACTACCCCCTTACTCTCTGCCCTTAGCTGAGATACAGACCTTCTTGGAGAGAACACAGCGAGTGGAGACTCACTCTATGGCAAGAAAGATGCTGTAATGCCTTAGAGGCAAAACTTGCTGAAACTCCAACCTCTGGAAATTATTGGAACTCTGCATTCTAGGACTTGCTGGAAACCCACCCTCTGGAATTGCCCTGCTAGGGTTCCTGAGAAGGATGTTCATAGGGAAATGTTTCAGCGGAGGAACTTTACCACAAAAACCACAAGAGGGAGGGTGCCAGGGGAAGCTGCCTGGTGCTACTGAAACTGCAACACAGAAGCCAGCTGCTGGAGAGAGCTGCACAAGCTGCAGGAACACCTGACCCAGTAAGCCGGCCAGAAGCAAGGAGCAAAACCTTCTCTTTCTGTACCATCTTTCCAATGTCCTCTTCTGGAAAAGCTTCAGTGCCAGCTGACAAAAGGAAAAGTACTTAAATGGCTCAGATCCATTTTCACAGAGCAGTCAACAATGGTGAATTTGTAGATAATAAGCAACAAATTGATGAACTGGCACAACTTCCCTGCTGCTTTCTTGATTGTAATGCCCAGATAGGGAATAGAAAAGTTACTGAAATGATACTTACCTGGCAGGGGAGATACCATGCTCACGAAGGTGGTTTTCCCCGGGCGAGGCTTATCCATTGTACTCCAGATGTGCTGACCCCTGCGATTTCTCCAAATGTGGGAAACTCGACTGCATAATTTGTGGTAGTGGGGGACTGCGTTGGCGCTCTCCCCTGTTATAAAAAAAAAAGTTGCCGAGCGTGGTGGCTCACACCTGTAATCCAAGCACTTTTGGAGGCCAAGGCGGGCGGATCACCTGAGGTTGGGAGTTCAAGACCAGCCTGACCAACATGGTGAAACCCCATCTTTAAAAATTAAATTAAATTAAATAAATAAAAGTTACTGAAGTGTATATGTTTCCATGAAATGTGTCTATTTGTTGTTCAAGATCAATATTAATAAATAAAGACTAATGCTTTGAAGTATTTTGTAACAATTAGAATCACCACTCTTAACCCTGTGGCCAAAGTCTTAATTGGACAGGGAGGAAAATTTTTATAAACTGAAGCAAAAATTGATTTACATAGAAAATAAATCTGGAATGTTTATTGGTAGGTATCCTAGATTACTTGGCAGGTATACTAGATTCCTAGGACTGTCATAACAAGTTATTACAAACTGGGTAAATTAAAACAACAGAAATTTGTTCTCTCACAGTTCTGGAGGCCAGAAGTCCAAAATCAAGGTGTTTGCCAAGGCCATGCTCTAAGGGAGAATCCTCCTTTGCATTTTCCAGTTTCTGGTGGCTCCTGGCATTCCTTGGTTTGTGAGAGCATAATTCTAATGTCTGCCTCCACCTTCATATGGCCTTTCTTATTACATGTCAAATCTTTCTCTCCATTTTCTTTTTTTTTTTCCTCAAGACAGAGTCTTGCTCTGCCACCCAGGCTGGAATGCAGTGGTGTGATCTCAGCTCACTGCAACCTCCGTCTCCTGGGTTCAAGCGATTTTCCTGCCTCAGCCTCCCAAGTAGCTGGGATTACAGGAGTGTGCCACCATGCCTGGCTAATTTTTTGTATTTTTAGTAGAGACGGGGTTTCTCCATTTTGGCCAGGCTGTTCTCAAACTCCTGACCTCATGTTCTGCCCGCCTTGGCCTCCCAAAGTGCTGAGATTACAGGCGTGAGCCACCGTGCCTGGCCTCCTTTTTCTTATAAGGACACCAGTCACTGGATTTGAGGCCCACCATAAATCCAGGATGATCTCATCTCTAGAACCCTAACAACTTAATTACATCCACAAAGACCCTATTTCTAAGTAAGATCATGTTTACAAGTATTAGGATAAGGACATGAACATCTTTTGAGATGACACAATTTAGTACACCAACACATTCGTTATTTTACTCTGTTCTTTAAAAATCAGATTTTAGGCCTGGTGCAGTGGTTCATGCCTGTAATCGCAGCACATTGGGAAGCCAAGGCGAGCAAATCAGTTGGGTCCAGGAGTTCACGACCAGCCTGGTCAACATAGCAAAAACCCATCTCTACTAAAAATACAAAAATCAGCCAGACATGGTAGTGCACTCCTGTAATCCCAGCTACTCAGGAGGCTGAGGTATGAAAATCAAGAATTGCCTAAACCCAGGAGGTAGAGATTGCAGTGAGCCAAGGTCACACCACTACACTTCAGCCTAGGTGACTGAGACTCTGTCTCGAATTTTTTTAAAAATCACATTCTAATGGAATATAAATGTTAAAAGCTTGGCTGGGTGCAGTGACTCACTCCTATAATCCCAGCACTTTGGGAGGCCAAAGTGGGCAGATCACCTGAGGTTGGGAGTTCGAGACCAGCCTGACCAACATGGAGAAACTCCGTCTCTACTAAAAATACAAAATTAGCCAGGTGTGGTGGTGCAAGCCTGTAATCCCAGCTACTCAGGAGGCTGAAGCAGGAGAATCGCTTAAACCCGGGAGGCGGAGGTTGCAGTGAGCCAAAATCGCACCATTGCACTCCAGCCTGGGCAATAAGAGCAAAACTCAGTGTCAAAAAAAAAAATGTTCTCCCTAGGAAAGCAGAAGAAAAGAAAAATGGTAGGAAATACTGAGATGGAAGAACAGAAGTATTAAATCAGTAAGATTAACAACAAACTGTAAGTAAATAGTTGCTTCCTTTTATTCTCTTAGCTTCTTTAAAACATTATATAGAGTAATAATTAAAATAATGTATTCTTGTGTTTAATATATTACATACATCATAATACATTAACATATTTTAACATATTACATGAATGTAATATAAATAATAATGGGAAAAAAGAGACAAGTGGGAATAGAGCTATGAAAGAGCATTTTTATAGGCCTTCATGGAGAAACATATTGTTGAAAAAGAAAAAAAAAAAAAAGAGTAGTGATCGCTTCAGCAGCACATATACTAAAATTGGAATAATGCAGAGAAGATTAGCATGGCCCATGCGCATCAAGGATGACACGCAAATTCGTGAAGCGTTCCATCTAAAAAAAAAAAAAAGAGTAGCATTTGTATACCTCAAAAGAGATAAATTAATATAAACATGAAGTATATAGCTGGGCATGGTGGCTCATACCTGTAATCCCAGTGCTTTGGGAGGCCAAGGTGGGAGGATCGCTTGAGGCTAAGAGTGTGAGCAGACTAAGCAACATAGTGAGAAACCTGTCTCTGCAAAGAAAAACTTTAAAAAAGTAGTCATGTGTGGTGGCACATGCCTATAGGCCCAGCTACTCAGGAGGCTAAGGTGGGAAGATCACTTGAGCCCAGGAGTTTGAGGTTGCAGTGAGCTGTGATTGCACCACTGCACTCCAACTTTGGGAAAAAGAGCAAGACCTTGACTCTATAAAGAAATTATTTTTTAAAAAAAATGAAGTATACACTGATAAGCTAAGAAGTATATGGTAAACCATAGAGCAACCACTAAGAAAATTCAAAAAAATAATGAAAGAAACATCAAAAATTTTACTAGGAAATATTTACTTAGTACAAAAGAAAGCAGGAAAGGAGGAATAGAACAAAAAAGACATGAGATATCAAAACCAAATTAAAATAGATATAATTCCACCTACATCAATAATAATATTATATGTAAATGGATACATGCCACTTCCATCATGACAGCATGAAGAACTTTGTGAACCAGCTCACTGTGAAACTAGTGAAAATGGTAAAATACAAACAACCATCTAATGTCCCTAGAAATGTTTCTAATGACATAAAACAAATGAAAAATCATTTATTCAAGAAAAGCTACTAAAATTCTAAGAACGAGTGAAAGTTTGTAGTAAATGAACCAAAACCCACTCTTCCAACCCTGCCTCCTAGCCCAATGAAGTGGGGAGCTCTACTCTAGACTGAAACATCCAAAAATACAAGACTCCTTCTTCCTCCTAGATTTCAGTTAGAGGGCTATCTTCCTAAGAGGAGCAGCACATCACCATTTCTCATGATTCCTCCAATTACCTGTTGCTGTGGCTAAGTTCTGGTTTAGTGTGGCCAAGAGGTGGTGACCCTTTTTTCGACCCAGCCCCTAACCATAGAACAAAGGTAGATCTTGAGCATGGTGTATATTGGGACATCTGTCGCCCTGGCGCTGGATTAAGGAGAAGTAAATGCATTCTAAGAGAGGCAAGCTAAAGAGACCTAGGGCTATTTTCCCCTTCCTCCACCAAGCACTCATGTTCTCAAGCAGAGATAGCAGAGAGAATTGATCCATTGTTCCAGTCTCCAGCACCAGAATTGTGGCTCAGAGATTCTTTCTTTTTTTTTTTTTTTAAGACGGGGTTTCACCATGTTGGTCAGGCTGGTCTTGAACTCCCGACCTCACGTGTTCTGCCCGCCTTGGCCTCCAGAGTGCTTGGATTACAGGCGTGAGCCACCATGCCCCGCCAGGAGTTTCACACAATGAAGTAAACAAGCATACACAAAAAATAAGACATGGAGTGGGAAGAACAAGTACCCAGGGTTGGTACAATATATTATCTGAAATATCAGTTTCTAACAAAAATTATGAGGCATGCGAATAAATAGGAAAGTATAAATGTACAGTACCAAAAGAGTGGGCAACAGAAACTGCCTGTGAATATTACCAGATGTCAGATTTACTAGACAAAGTTTTCAAAGTAAACATGATAAATATACTTGAAGAACTAAAGGAAACTATTATTAAAGAAATGAGAAAAGGTATGATGTCAATGTCAAATCAAACAGAATATAAATAAAAATATTTTTAAAAACAAAATAGATTCTGGGGTTCAAAAGAACAACAATTGAAATGAAAAACTCACTAGAGGGAACAAGAGTCCATTTGAACTGGGAAAATAAAGAATTAACAAACTTGACAACCGATTAAAATGAAAGAGGGCCTCAGAAAATTATGAGACAACATTATATGCACCAATATATGTATAAGGGGAATATTAGAAGGAAAGAATGAGAAGGAAGCAGAAAAAAAATAAAGGAATAGGGGAGAAATGCCAGATATAGGTGACAGGGGGATGGAGGCAGCAAACCACATTGCCATGTATGTACCTATGCAACAATCTTGCATGATCTGCACATGTACCCCAGAACCTAAAGTACAATAAAAAAATAAATAATTAAAAAAATAAAGGAATAATGGCTAAAACTTCCCAATTTACTGAAAAACATTAATCAACAGATACAGAAGTCTCAATGAACTGCAAGTAAGATAAATGCAGAGATCCACAAGCTGACATAATAAAAATGCTAGAAGACAAAGAGAAAATCTTGAAAGCATCAAGAGAAAAATGACTCATCACTTACAAATTTACAAAGGAAGATTAAAAACTGACTTCTTACCAGAAACAATGGAGGCCAGAAGGCAGTGGGATTAACATATTAAATGTACCCAATGAAATAATTCATTAAACAAAAATCATATATTCAGCAAAGCTAACTTTAAAATTGAAGGTGAAATAAACTTTTCCAGATAAAGTGAGAACATTTGTTTCTAGCAGACCTACATTACAAGAAATATCAAAGAGGGTTATTTAAGCTGAAAGCAACCGAATCCAGATAGTAATTCAAATCCACACAAGAAACAAAGAGCAATGGTAAAGATAGTTATATTATAAAAGACAATATAAACTCATATTTCTTCTCCTTTCTTAAATTATTTAGAAAACAATTTTATGAAACAATGTATATGTAATGCATGGTTCACCCTATAAAATATAGAAATATACCTGCCAACAGCAGCAAAAAGAAGATGGATTGGAACAAAGCCATATTGGGATATGGAAATAATCCCAGATGACACCTTAAATCCACAGGAACAGATGCAGATAACCAGAAATGATGAATAAGATTAATATAACAAGACTGGGTGCGGTGGTTCACATCTGTAATCCTAGCACTTTGGGAGGCCAAGGTGGGTGGATCATCTGAGGTCAAGAGTTTGAGAACAGCCTGGCCAACATGGTGAAACCCCATCTCTACTAAAAATTAAAAAAAAAAAATTAGCCAGGCATGGTGTCATGCGCCTGTAGTCCCAGCTACTCTGGAGGCTGATGCAGGAGAATTGCTTGAACCCAGAAGGCAGAGGTTGCAGTGAGCTAAGGTTGCGCCACTGCGCTCCAACCTGGGCAGTAGAGGAAGACTCTGTCTAAAAAAGAAAAGATGAATAATATAACAAACACTGTAGACATATACTAGCTTTTCTTAGTTTCTTTAAAAGTACACACACACACACACATACACACATATGAATGATTATTACAAGATATTGTTTGGTTTGTAACATTTATAGATGTAATCTGCATAATAATAACAAAACAAAAAGGAAGTGGAGTAAAGCAATACAGAAATAACATTTTTGTCTCCCAACAGAATTACATTAGTACAAACTGGAAGTTGATTCTGATGTATGTGGTAAGTCCTAGAGCAATAGCTAAGGAGATAACTAAAAATATATATTGTAAAAACTCATTAAAGAAATTAAAATGCTGCATTAGAAAAGATTCACTTAATGCAAAAGAAGGTGGTAAAGAAGGAACAGAGAAACAAAAAGCATCACACATATAGAAAACAAAAAGTGACATGGCAGATATAAATTCAAATATATTAATAATACCATTCAGCATCAATGAATTATGCTGGGTGTGGTGGTTCATGCCTGTAATGCCAACACTTAGGGAGGCTACAGTGGGAGAATAGCTTGAGCCCAGGAATTTGAGGTTACAGTGCGCTATCATAGTGTGTCATACTCCACTCCAACCTAGGCAACAGAGTGAAACTCTGTTTCTAGAAAAGAAATGAATTAATTACACAATCCAATCAAAAGCAGATTGTCAGTCTTGGTTAAGAAAAACATAATTTGGCCGGGCGAGGTGGCTCACGCCTGTAATCTCAGCACTTTGAGAGGCCGAGACGGGCAGATCACCTGAGGTCAGGAGTTCGGGACCAACCTGGCCAACATGGTGAAACCCCATCTCTATTAAAAAAAAAGAAAAACATAATTCTACTATATGCAATCAACAGAAAATACACTTTATTTTTTAATAGAGATGGGGTCTTGCTATGTTGACCAGGCAGGTCTCAAACTCCTTGTCTCAAGCGATCCTCCCATCTTGGCCTCCCAAATTGCCAGGATTACAGGTGTAAGCCACCATGCCTGGCCCAAAAGAAACACTTTATTCAAAGATACAAATAGGTTAAAATTAAAATGATGGAAAAACAAATACCATGCAAACAACAAGCAGACGAAAGCTGGAGTGGCTGTACAGGTATCAGAAAAAATAAATTTTTTTTTTTTAGAGACAGGGTTTCACCATGTTGGCCAGGATGGTCTCGATCTCCTGACCTCGTGATCCACCCGCCTCGGCCTCCCAAAGTGCTGGGATTACAGGCGTGAGCCACTGTGCCCAGCGTAAAAAATAAAATTTAGAATAAAAAGTTATTAAAAATAAAGAGGGACATTTTATTATGATAGAAGGATCAATACACCAGGACAATATAATGATTATAAACATACATGCACCTAACAGCACAGTACCAAAATACATAAACCAAAAACTGACAGAAAGGAAGATATAAATAGACAAATCAGCAGTAATATTTGAGGGCTTCAGTACTTTATTTTCAATAATAAATGGAACAATTAGGCAAAGCATCAACAAGAAAATAGAATACCTGAACGTACTATAAGCCAACTGAACCTAATAGACATCAAGAGACACTCCACCCAATGAGAACAGAGTATACATTCTTCTCAAGTGCATATGGAACATTCTCTAGGATATACCATATGCTGGGTCATAAAACAAACCTTAATAATTTTAAAACAATAAAAGTAATACAAAAAATTATTAAGGAGGCTGAAGTGGGAGAATCACTTGAGTCCAGGAGGACAAGACCAGCCTGGGCAATGGACAACATAGCAAGATTTCATCTCTAGTAAAACAAAACAGTATTAAAAAAGAAAGAAAGAAAGAAATAATACAAGTTGTTTGTGGTAATGCGTGCCTGAAATTCTAGCTACTTGTGAGGCTGAAGTGGAAGAATCGCTCAAGGTCAGAAGTTTGAGGCTAGAGTGAGCTATGATCATGCCACTGCACTTAGTGAGACCATCCTGGCCAACATGGTGAAACTCCATCTCTACTGAATAGATAAAACTTAGCTGGGCTTGGTGATGCGCTCTGGTAGTCCCAGCTAGTCGGAAAGCTGAGGCAGGAGAATTGCGAGAACCCCGGAGGCGGAGGTTGCAATGAGCTGAGATCGCGCCACTGCACTCCACCTGGCGGCAGAGAGAGAGACTCCGTTTCAAAAAAAAAGAAAAATAAATAATCCAAAATATGTTCTCTGTCTATAATGGAAAGAAATTAAAAACAAATAACAGAAAGCAAATAAACTCACAAATATATGTAAATTAAATAGCACATTCCTAAATAATGAGTCAAAATGAAATCAAAAGAGAAATTAGAAAATTACTTTGAGATGAAGACAATACATATATGTATTAGCTAGGTGTGGTGGTGCATGCCTGTAGTGCCAGCTACTAGGGAGGCTGAGGTGGGAGGAGCCCTGGAGCCCAAGAGATCAAGGCTGCAGTGAGCCATTATCACACCACTGCACTCCAGCTTGGGTGACAAAGTGAGATTCTGTCTTGAAATAAATAAATAAATAAGAATTAATGGCAATTCTTTTTTTTTTTTTTACTTTTTTTTTTTTTTATAGATGGGGTTTCACCATGTTGGTCAGGCTGGTCTTGAACTCCTGACCTCAGGTGATTCGCCCACCTTGGCCTCCAAAGTGCTTGGATTACAGGCATGAGCCACCACACCCTGCCCGGCAATTCTTTACAAATTCTTCAAGAACATGAAAGAGGAGGGGACATTTTCCAACTCATTTTATAAGGCCAGTGTTACCCTGATATTGAAAGCAGACAAAAACATCATAAAAAAAGAAAAACCCTGTAGATTGTATCTCTTACAAATATAGATGCAAAAATTTGACACAATACAAGTAGTCTACATTCAAACATATAGAAAGGATTATAAACTATTATCAAAGGGATTTATCTAAGGAATGCAAGGTAAGTAAAACATGTGGAAAACAATTAATGTAATACACAATATTGAGAGAATACAAGACAAAACCCACTTGACCATTTTTTTTTTCTAATTTTACTTTAAGTTCTGGGATATATGTGCAGAACATGCAGGATTGTTACATAGGTACACAGGTGTCATGGTGGTTTGCTGCACCTATCAACCCATTATCTAGGTTTTAAGACCTGTATGCATTAAGTATTTGTCCTAATGCTTTCTCTCCCCTTGCCGTCCACCCCCTGACAGGCCCCAGTGTGTGATGTTCCCCTCCCTGTGTCCATATGTTCTCACTGTTTAACTCCCACTTATTAGTGAGAAGATGCAGTGTTTGGTTTTTTGTTCCTGTGTTAGTTAACTGTGAATGATGGCTTCCAGCTTCATCAATATCCCTGGAAAGGATATAAACTTACTCTTTTTTATGGGTGCATAGTATTCCATAGTGAATATGGGCTGCATTTACATTATTCAGTCTATTATTGATGGGCATTTGGGTTGGTTCCAGGTTTTTGCTATTGTAAATACTGCTACACTAAACATACATGTGCATGTGTCTTTATAGTAGAATAATTTATAGTCCTTTGGGTATATACCCAGTAATGGAATTGCTAGGCCAAATGGAATTTCTATTTTTAGATCCTTGAGGAATTGCCACATTGTCTTCCACAATGGTTGAACTAATTTACACTCCCACCAACAGCATAAAAGCCTTCCGATTTCTCCACATCCTCTCCAGAATCTGTTGTTTCCTGACTTTTTAATAATCATCATTCTAACTGGTGTGAGATGGTATCTTATTATGGTTTTGATTTGCATTTCTCTAATGACCAGTGATGATGAGCTTTTTTTCATATGTTTGTCAGCTACCTCAATGTCTTCTTTTGAGAAGTGTCTGTTCATATCCTTTGCCCACTTTTTGATGGGGTTGTTTTTTTCTCATAAATTTGTTTATGTTCCTTGTGGGTTCTGCATATTAGCCCATTGTCAGATGAGTAGCTTGCAAATATTTTCTCCCGTTCTGTAGGTTGTCTGTTCACTCTGATGAGAGTTTCTTTTGCTGTGCAGAAGACTTTAGTTTGGTTAGATCACATTTCTCAATTTAGGCTTTTGTTGCAATTGCTTTTGGTGTTTTAGTCATGAAGTCTTTGCCCATGCCTATGTTCTGAATGATATTGCCTAGGTTGTCTTCTAGGGTTTTATGGTTTTGAGTTTTACATTTAAGTATTTAATCTCTCTTAATATTTGCATAAGACGTAAGAAAGGGGTCCAGATTCAGTTTTCTGCATGTGAGTAGCCAGTTTTCCCAGCACTACTTACTGAATAAGGAGTCCTTTCCCCATTGCTTGTTTTTGACAGGTTTGTCAAAGATCAGATGGTTGTAGGTGTGTGCTATTATTTCTGAGGCCTCTGTTCTGTTACATTGGTCTATATATCTGTTTTACCAGTACCATGCTATTTTGGTTACTGTAGACTTGCAGTATAGTTTGAAGTCAGTTAGCATGATGCCTCCAGCTTTGTTCATTTTGCTTAGGATTGTCTTGGCATTACGGGCTTTTTTTTTGTTCCATATGAAATTTATTTTCATTTATTTTTCTTTCTTTCTTTTTTTTTTTTTAATAGAGATGGGGTTTCACCATGTTGGCCAGGTTGCTCTCGAACTGCTGACCTCAGGTGATCTGCCCGCCTTGGCCTCCCAAAGTCCTGGGATTACAAGCGTGAGCCACTGCACCCAGCCTCCATATGAAATTTAAGGTAGTTGTTTCTACTTCTGTGAAGAAAGTCTATGGTAACTTGATGGGGATAGTAGCATTGAATCTATAAATTGCTTTGGGCAGAATGGTCATTTTCATGATTGATTCTTCCTATCCATGAGCATGGAATGTTTTTCCATTTGTTAGTGTCCTCTCTTATTTTCTTGAGCAATGGTTTATAGTTCTCCTTGAAAAGGTCCTTCACATCCCTTGTAAATTGTATTCCTAGGTATTTTATTCTCTTCATAGCAATTGTGAATGGGAGTTCACTCATGATTTGGCTCTCTGCTTGTCTATTGTTGGTGTACAGAAATGCTTGTGATTTTTGCACATTTATTTTGTATCCTGAGACTGTAGTGCTGAAGCAGCTAATCAGCTTAAGGAGTTTGCGGGCTGAGACGATGGGCTTTTCTAAGTATGCAGTCATCTCATCTGCAAACAGAGACAATTTGACTTCCTCTCTTCCTATTTAAATATCCTTTATTTCTTTCTCTTGCCTGATTATTGTGTTTATTTTATTCTTCTCTCTGTTCTTTCTTATTTATCTCGCTAGTGGTCCATCTATTTTGTTAATCTGTTCAAAAAACCACCTCCTGGATTGATTGATTATTTGAGGGTTTTTTTTTTTGTCTCTGTCTCCTTCAGTTCTGCTCTAATCTTAGTTATTTCTAATCTAATCATAATTATTTCTTGTCTTCTGCTAGCTTTTGAATTTGTTTGCTCTTGCTTCTCTAGTTCTTTTAGTTGTGCTGTTAGGGTGTCAATTTTAGATCTTTCTAGCTTTCCGTTGTGGATATTCAGTGCTATAAATTTCCCTCTTAACACTGCTTTAGCTGTGTCCCAGAGATTCTGGTACGTGGTTTCTTTGTTCTCATTGGTTTCCAAGAACTTCTTTATTTCTGTGTTAATTTTGTTATTTACCCAGTAATCACTCAGGATTAGGATGTTCAATTTCTGTATAGTTGTGTGGTTTTGAGTGAGTTTCTTAATCCTGAGTCTAATTTGATTGCACTGTGGTCTGAGAGACCGTTTGTTATGATTTCTGTTATTTTGCATGTGCTGAGGAGTGTTTTACATTTAATTATGTGGTCAGTTTTAGAAGAAATGCTATGTGGCACTGAGAAGAATGTATTTTCTGTTGATTTGGGGTTGAGAGTTCTGTAGATATTAGGTCCACTTGGTCTAGAGCTAAGTTCAAGTCCTTAATATCCCTATTAATTTTCTGTCTTGTTTATCTGTCTAATAATGACAGTGGGGTGTTAAAGTCTCCCATTGTTATGGTGTGAGTGTCTTAGTCTATTTGTAGGTCTCTAAGAACTTGCTTTATGAATCTTGGTGCTCCTGTATTGTGTGCATATATATTTAGGATAGTTAGCTCTTCTTGTTGCATTGATTCTTTTACCATTATAATGCCCTTCTTTGTCTTTCTTGGTCTTTTTTGGTTTGAAGTCCGTTGTATCAGAGACTAGGATTGCAACCCATGCTTTTTTTTTGCTATCCATCTGCTTGGTAAATCTTCCTCCATCCATTTATTTTGAGCCTATGTGTGTCTTTTCATGTGATATGGGTCTTCTGAATACAGCAAACTGATGGGTCTTGACTCTTTATCCAATTTGCCAGTCTGTGTCTTTTAATTGGGACATTTAGCCATTTACATTTAAGATTAATATTGTTATGTATAAATTTGATGCTGTCATCATGATGCTAGCTGGTTATTTTGCACATCCGTTGATGAGGTTTTTTCATAGTGTCAGTGTGTTTCTGCCATGGCTGGCACTGATTTTTCCTTTCCATATTTAGTGCTTCCTTTGGGAGCTCTTGGTAAGGCATGCCTGGTGATGATAAAATCCCTCAGCATTTGCTTGTCTGTAAAGGATTTTATTTCTCCTTCATTTAATGAAGCTTAATTTGGCTGGATATCAAATTCTGGGTTGAAAATTCTTCTCTTTGAAAATGTTGAATATTGGCCCCCACTCCCTTCTAGCTTGTAGGTTTTCTGCAGAGAGATCCACTTTTAGTCTGATGGTCTTCCCTTTGTAGGTAAACCTGACCTTTCTCTCTAGCTGATATTAACATTTTTTCCTTCATTTTAATCTTGGAGAATCTGACAATTATATGTCGGGGTTGCTCTTCTCTAGGAGTATCTTAGTGATATTCTCTGTATTTTCTGAATATGAATGCTGGCTTGTCTTGCTAGGTTAGGGAAGTTCTCCTGGATAATATCCTGAAGTGGGTGTTCTTCCTGTCACTTTCAGGGACCCCAATCAGTAGTAGGTTTGGTCTTTTCACATAGTTCCATATTACTTGGAGACTTTGTTTGTTTCTTGTTATTCCTTTTTCTTTCTTTCTTTTTTTTTAAAGACGGGGTTTCACCATGTTGGTCAGGCTGGTCTTGAACTCCTTACCTGGTCATCCACCCACCTCGGCCTCCCAAAGTGCTGGGATTACAGACATGAGCCACTGCGCCCGGCTCCATTTTCTTTAATCTTGTCTTCACACTGTATTTCAGTAAGTTGATCTTCAATCTCTGATATTTTTTCTTCCATTTGATCGATTCAGCTATTGATTCTTGTGTATGCTTCATGAAGTTCTCATGCTGTGTTTTTCAGCTCTGTCAGGTCATTTGTATTCCTCTCTGAAGTGGTTATTGTAGTTAGCAATTCCCGTAACCTTTTATCAAGGTTCTTAGCTTCCTTGCATTGAGTTAGAACATGTTTCTTTAGCTCAGAGGAGTTTGTTATTACCCATCTTCTGAAGCCTACCTCTGTCAATTCATCAGTCTCATTCTCCAACCACTTTGTGCTCTTGATGGAGAGGAGTATGATATCTGGAGAAGAACCATTCCAGTTTTTGGAATTTTCCGCATTTTTCTGCCAGTTTTTCTTCACTTTTGTGGATTTATCTACCTTTGATCTTTAAGGCTCATGATCTTTAGATGGGGTTTTTATTGGGGGAGGGTGTCCTTTATGTTGATGATGTTTCTGTTTGTTAGTGTCTCTTCTCACAGTCAGTCGCCTCTTCTGCAGGTGTGCAGCAGTTTGCTGATGGTCCATTGCAGACTCTGTTCACCTGGGTAATGCCAGTGGAGGCTGCAGAACAGCAAAGATTGCTGCTTGCTCCTTCCTCTGGAAGCTTTGTCCCAGAGGGGTACTGGCTTGATGCCAGCCAGAGGTCTCCTGCATGAGGTATCTGTCAACCCCTATTGGGAAGTTTCACCCAATCAGAAGACTCAGGGGTCAGGACTCCACTTGAGGCAATCTGTCCCTTAGCAGAGTAGGTGTGCTGTGCTGGGAGAATCTTGTCAGGATCAGCTGCTCTCTTCAGAGCCAGCAGGCAGGACAAATTAAATCTGCTGAAGCTGCACCCACAGCCACCCCTTCTCACAGGTGCTCTGTCCCAGGGAGACAGGGGTTTTGTTTGTAAGCCCCTGACTGGAGCTGTTACCTTTCCTTCAAAGATGCCCTGCCCAGTGGGGAGGAATCTAGAGAAGCAGTCTGGCCACAGCCACTTTCTGCACCCAGCCCAGACCTCCCAGCCTCTTTAGCACTGTCAGGGCAAAACCACCTACTAAAGCCTCAGTAATGGTAGACACATCTCCCCCCACCAAACTCGATCATCCCAGGTCAACTTTGGACTGTTGTGCTGGCAGCAAGAATTTCAAGTCAGTGGTTCTTATTGTACTGGGCTCTGTGGGAGTGGGACCCATTGAGTAAGACCACTTGGCTCCCTCACTTCAGCCCCATTTCCAGTGGAGTCACCGGTTCTGTGTCGCTGTGTCGCTGGGGTTCCAGGCGCCACTTGTGTACCAAAAAAAAAACAAAAACAAAAAAAAAACTCTAGCAGCTAGCTCAGTGTCTATCCAAATAGCTGCCCAGTTTTTTGCTTGAATCCCAGGGACCTGGTGGTATAGGCTCATGAGGGAATCTCCTCATCTGCAGATTGCAAAAACTGCGGGAAAAGCATAGTAATCCAGCTGGATAGCACAGATCCTGATGGCTTCCCTCAGGTTGTGGGAGAGAGGTCCCCAGCTCCTTGCCCTTCCCAGGTAAAATGATGTCCCACCCTGCTTCTGCTTGCCCTCTGTGAGTTGGATCCACTGCCTAACCAGTCCCAATGAGATGAACTTGGTACCTCACTTAGAAATGCAGAAATCACCCACCTTCTGTGTTGGTCTCACTGGGAGCTGCAGACTGGAACTGTTCCTATATGGCCATTTTGGCCCCTTGACCATCTTTTTTATTTTTATTTTTTATTTATTATACTTTAAGTTCTGGGATACATGTGTAGATCATGCAGGGTTGTTACATAGGTATACATGTGCAATGGTGGTGGTTTGCTGCATCCATCACCTCATCATCTACATTAGATATTTCTCCTAATGTTTTCCCTCCCCAATCCCCCTAACCCCTGGTCTTCCTCCCCCAGCCTCCCACCCCCTAGGCCTCAGTATGTGAACAATCAATTCTGATTGTTCAACACCCACTTATGAGTGAGAACATATGGTGATTGGTTTTCTGTTCTTGTGTCGGTTTGCTGAGAATGACGGTTTCCAGTTTCATCCATACCCCTGCAAAGGACATGAACTCATCCTTTTTTATAGCTGCACAATATTCCATGATGTATATGTGCCACATTTTCTTTATCCAGTCTATCATTGATGGGCATTTGGGTTGGTTCCAAGTCTTTGCTATTGTGAATAGTGGTGCAATAAACATATGTGGGTATGTGTCTTTTTTTTTTAACTAAAAAACTATTTTTTTAATTAAAATTTTTTAATTAAAATTTTTTTCTATCTTTCTATTTTTTTAAATCCCAACCCCTACCCCACATGTATCTTTATAATAGAGTGATTTATAATCTTGTGGGTACATGCCCAGTAATGGGATTGCCCAGAAATGGTATTTCCATTTCTAGATCCTTAAGGAATCACCACACTGTCTTCCACAATGATTGAACTAATTTACTCTCCCACCAGTAGTGTAAAAGCATTCCTATTTCTCCACATCCTCTCCAGTATCTGTTGTCTACTGATTTTTTAATGATTGTCATTCTAACTGGCATAAGGTGGTATCTCAATGTGGTTTTGATTTGCATTTCTCTAATGACCAGTGATGATGAGCTTGTTTTCATATGTTTGTTGGCTGCATAAATGTCTTCTTTTGAAAGGTGTCTGTTTATATCCTTTGCCCATTTGTTGATTTTTTTTTTCTTGTAAATTTGTTTAAGTTCTCCATAGATTCTGGATATTAGCCCTTTGTCAGATGGGTAGATTGCAAAAAAATTTTTCCCATTCTGTTGGTTGCTGGTTCACTCTATTTATAAATTCTTTTGCTTTGCAAAAAAGCTCTTAAGTTTAATTATATCCCATTTGTCTATTTTGAAATTTGTCATCATTGCTTTTGGTGTTTTCGTCATGAAGTCCTTGCCTATGCCTATGTCCTGAATGGTATTGCCTAGGTTTTCTTCTAGAATTTTTATGGTGTTAGGCCTCATGTTTAAATCTTTAATCCATCTAGAGTTAATTTTTGTATAAGGTGTAAGGAAGGGGTCCAGTTTCTGCTTTCTGCATATGGCTAGCCAGTTTTCCCAACACCATTTATTAAATAGGGAATCCTTTCCCCATTGCTTGTTTTTGTCAGGTTTGTTAAAGATCAGATGGTTGTAGTTGTGTGGCATCATTTCTGAGGCCCCTGTTCTGTTCCATTGGTCTATATCTCTGTTTTGTTACCAGTACCATGCTGTTTTGATTACTGTACCCTTGTAGTATAGTTTGAAGTCAGGTAGCGTGATTCCTCCCTCTTTGTTTTTTTTTTGTTTTTTTGGTTTTTTTTGCTTAGGATTGTCTTGGCTATGTGGGCTCTTTTTTGGTTCCACATGAAGTTTAAGGTGTTTTTTTCCCCCCAATTCTGTGAAGAAAGTCGTTGGTAGCTTGATGGGGATAGCATTGAATCTATAAATTACTTTGGGCAGTATGGCCATTTTCACAATATTGATTCTTCCTAATCATGAGCATGGAAAGTTTTTCCATCTGTTTGTGTCCTCTCTCATTTCCTTGAGCAGTGGTTTGTGTTTCTCCTTGAAGAAGTCCTTCATATCCCTTGTTAGTTGTATTCCTAGGTATTTTCTTCTCTTTGTAGCAATTGTGAATGGGAGTTCACTCTTGATTTGGCTCTCTGTTATTGGTATATAGGAATGCCTGTGATTTTTGCACGTTGATTTTGTATGCTGAGACTTTGCTGAAGTTGCTGATCAGTTTCAGGAGATTTGGGGCTGAGACCATGGGGTCTTCTAAATATACAATCATGTCATCTGCAAACAGAGACAATTTGACTTCCTCTTTTCATGACTGAATACCCTTTATTTCTTTTTCTTGCCTGAATGCCCTGGCCAGAACTTCCAATGCTATGTTGAATAGGCGTGGTGAGCCAGGCCATCCTTGTCTAGTGCCAGATTTCAAAGGGAATGCTTCCAGTTTCTGCCCATCCCAGTATGATCTTGGCAGTATGTTATTGTCCAAAGGAAAATAACTTTTATTGAGACTCCACCAACTGTAAAATATTTTCCTGGCATTAAGCTCCTTCTTCCTTTGCAACTTGGTCTTTCTTGGGTGGTCCCATGAATGCTTTCTTTTCCTCCATCATCTGGAAATGACCATGGCCAAACTTGGAGGTGGTATCAATGAACTTAAGGTCAATCTTCTCCAGAGCCCGCTGTTTTGTCTGCACCAGCAAGGACTTGCGGAGGTTGAGTACTCACTTCTTGGTTCCCACCTCACAGCCTTTCAGCATCACAAACTCATTGGTCACTTTACCATAGTGGACAAAGCCACCCAGAAGGTTGCTACTCTTGTCAGACAGGTCATAGTCAGTGGAGTCATTGTTTTTTATCAGTTTGCTGTCCTCGATAAGGTAGCTCTGGCCAATCTTACAGATCTTCTTGTTGATCTCAGTGCAGTGATGGTAGACTTTCTGCCCAGCACATGCCGCAGAGAAGGCCATATGGGCGAGATGCCATGCCCCAATACAGGCCACCTTGTGCAGGCCTTGGTGGATATTGCAGGGCAGCTTCTTAGTGTGCCAACGACTGATGACTTCTTTGTAGCCTTTGCCTTTGGTCACCCCAATGACATCGATCATCTCATCCTGTTCAAACACTTGGTTCACAGGTACCTTCTCCTCCAGCCTCTCACGGACCCAGTCCAGCTTCTGGGCCATGGTTCCTCCATTCACCTGGATCTCCATCAAGTGGGCCTTCTTCTGGCCCAGAGGAAGCAGGTGTATCTGGCTGTAGGCAATGACATGAATGACCTGGCAGTACTTCTTCATGCTGCTGAAGTCCTTCTCCAGCTGCTTCTTGCCATCCTTATCCTGCCATTTCTTGCAGTACTTGGTAAAGGCCTTCTTCTTAGGTTCATGCCAATTCTTATAGAAACCCCTCTTGCACTCATCACTGATGTGCTCAGCAAAGATAGTCTTGAAGGTCTGGAGGCCTCAAGGGGTTTCCACATAACCCACAATGCCTACAACTACCATGGGTGGTGTCTCCACAGTGGTCATACTCTCTACCACTTCCTTCTTTTTCACCATGTATTCTGGCCTGTCGACTTCCCGCACTATGTGGGTCATGCCAGCCTTGTATTACAGGAAGGCTATGAAATAGACTGGCTTGGAGGGGTCATCTTTAGGGGAGCTCTTCACCTTCCCATGATGCCTGCTGTTGTGCTTCCAAGGCAAGAAGCCAAGGAACCCATGCCTGGGAGCAGAGAATCTTCTGTGAGATATTACTCCGTCAAGTCCCACCAGTAGAGTGATCAACTTAATAGTTGCAGAAAAAGCATCTGACAAAACTCAACACTCCTTCGTGATAAAACACACACACACACACACAAAACAAACAAAAAAACACTGAAAAAACTAGGAATAAAATGGAACTACTTCAACTTGACAAAAGGTATCTATAAAATACCTCAAGCTAACAATACTTCGTGGGGTAAAGACTGAACTTATTCTGAACTGATCTTAGGGATTAAGACCAAAAATGATGTCTTTTTTCATCTCTTCTGTTCAACGTTTTATGACAGGTTCTAGCTAGGGCAATTAGGCAAGAAAATGAAATAAAAGACATCCTATTTAAAAAGGGAAGATAAAAACTCTATAGATGCCATGATTTTTTATGTAGAACATCCTAAATGATATCACTGAAATCTGTTATAACGAATAAATGAGTTATGTAAATCTGCAGGCTAAAAAAAATCAAGGTACAAAAATCAGTTGTATTTCATATGCTTTCAATGAAGAGTCTGAAACTGAAATTAAGAACGCAATTCAATTCACAGTAGCACCAAACAGAATCAAATAGTTGAGATTAAATTTAACCGAGGCCATTCAAGGCTTCTATACTAAAAACCACAAAAACATTGTTAAAAGCAATTAAAGAAGACCTAAACAAATGGGAAGAGAGCCTATGTTTATATATCAGAAGGCTCACTATTGTTAATACTGCAATACTTTTATAGGCATTGCATTAATTTACAGATGTATTAATCATAAAATGCTTGGAAAAATCCCACGTGGATTTTTCCCCCCGGTAACTGGCAAACTGATCATAAAACTATTTTGGAAATAAAAAGTACCAGAATAGTCAAAACGGACTTGAAAAAGAACAAAGTTGGGGGACTCACTTTTTGATATCAAAACTTACCATAAAGTTTTAGTATTTAAGACAGTGAAGTACTGACATAAGGATAGACACAGATCAATAGAAAAGAATTGAGGGTGTAGAAGTACACCCTCACAATTCCAGTAAATTGACTTTTGACAAGAATGTCAAAAGAATTTTTTTCTCTTTTTTTTCTTTTTTATTCTGAGTAGCATGATGAATGTCAAAATAATGGAAGAAGGAATAAGGTATAGTCTTTTCAACAAATGGTGCTAAAACAACTGGATATCCACATGAATAAGTGCGAATTTGGAGCTCTACTTTGCACCATATATCATATCCAGTATAATTGCTGTTATCAAATAGATAATGAGTGTTGGCGAGGATGTGGCAAAATTGGAACCTTCATATGCTGCTAATATGAATGTAATTTGAAAACTTTATATGCTTCTTTGGAAAACTGTTTGGCAGTTCCTCAGTTATCTAAACAGAATTACCCAACAATTCCACTTCTGGTTATATACTCAAGAGAATTGAAAACATATGTCCCTCTCAAAAATTGTACATGAATTTTTATAATAGCAAAAAAGTGGAAGCACCTTAAATGTCCATTGACTGATGAATAAACAAAATATAGCATATTCACACAATAAAATATTGTTCCAGAATTTAAAGGGAAGAAGTACTGATACATGGTACAAAGATGAATAACCCTTGAAAACACGATACTAAGTAAAAGAATTCATCACAAAACACCACATATGACATCTTCAGATTAGAGTAATTATTAAGATAGAAAGTAGATTATTGGTTGCCTATAACTGAAAGACTTAGGGAAAAATGGGGGTGATTGCCAATGGATGTGGGTTTTTTGGGGGAAGAGATGAAATGTTGTAAAATTGATTGTGGTAAGACAGAGAAACTGGAGCAAGATGGTGAGATAGGACTCTGCAGCAATCATCTTCCTGCAGAAACAACAATTTTAGCAACTGTCCACACATGAAAATACTTTCACAAAATCTAAGGGAACCAGATGAGATATCACACAGTACCTGGTTATAGCATAATAAAAAAGACACATTGGAGAGGGTAGCAAGAACAGTGTTAAATTACCTACATTACCCTCCCACAACCTCTTGCAACACAAAGTGGAGATACATAACATCTTGGGGAAAAGGGAGAAACTTTGCCTTAGACCCCATACTGGGCCTTCCACAGTAGAACCCAGCACTGGGCACACCCCATAGTACCTTACTCCAGACTGGTCTGTTGGACCTGCCTTTATGCCAGTGGGAAACAATTAGCCCCTGAAAAAAGAACTCAATGTTAACCTGCATCACTGATGATCAACTCCAACTGTAAAAAGAGACCAAAAAGTATTATATAACGATAAAATGATCAGTTTAGCAAGAGGATATAACTATTGTAAATATATATGAACTCAACATTGAACCACCTACATATATGTGCAAATATTTATTGATCTGAAGGGAGAGATAGACTGCAATGTAATAATATTATAGGACTATAACTCTTCACTTTCAACAGTGGACAGATCATCCAGACAGAAAATCAACAAAGAAACATCAAATTTAAACTGCACTCTAGAACAAATGTACCTAACAGACATTTATAAAATATTGCATCCAACAGCTGTAGAAGACACATTCTTCTCAACTGCACATGGAAAGCTCTGGGAAAAAAAATGTATTTTAGTCTGCAAAACAAGTATTAATAAATTTAAGAAAATTGAAACCATATCATTTATTTATTTTATTTTTTTGAGATAGGATCTCACTCTGTTGCCAAGGCTGGAGTGCAGTGTTGTGATTATGTCTTACAGCGCACGCCACTTCCTAGGCTCAAGTGATCCTCCCACCTCTGCAGGGACTAGAGGTGTATGCCACAATGCCTACCTAACTTTTTAATTAAAAAAATTTTTTTTTTATGTGTGTGGAGACAAGATCTCACCATGTTGTCCCAGGCTGATCTTGACCTCCTTAGCTAAAGCAGTCGTCTCATCTCAGCTTCCCAAAGTGCTGGCATTATAGGGATGAGCTACAGTGCCTGGTTTCAAATATATTTTTTGATCAAAATAGTATAAAATTAGATTCAATAACAGAAGGAACTGCAGAAAATACATATATACATGTATATTAAACAACATGCTCCTGAATAACCAATGGATCAGTAAAGAAGTTAAAAGGAAATTAAAATTATTTTTCAGATATTACCTGCATTACCCATTAAGGTCATTATTTCATGAAAATGGAAACACAATGTACTAAAACCTGTGAGATATAACAAAAGCAATTCTAAGAGGGAAGTTAATAGCAGAAAACACCTATATTAAAGAAGAAGAATCTCAAATAAACAACCTAATTTTGCATCACAGGGAATAAGAAAAACAAAAATTAAGCCTAAAATTAGTAGAAAAAATTAATAAAGATTGCAGCAGATATAAATAAAATAGAATCTGTAAAAACAGTATGAAAGAACAATAAAATAAAGAGTTAGTTTTTTTGAAAAGATAGACAAAATCAACGAATCTTTAACTAAACTAAGAATAAAGAGAGGAAGTGCAAATAAAGAGATGAACAAAGAGAGATTAGAGCTGATATCACAGAAATACAAAAGATCATAAGAGACTATTATGCATAATTACATGCCAACAAGTTGGATAGCCTAGAATAAATGAGTAATTTCTTGGACACATATCCTACCAATGTTGATTTATGAAAAGTAGAAAACCTAAACAGACCAATAATAAGTAAGAAGATTGAGTCAGTAATGAAAAGTCTCCCATTAAGGAAAAACACAGGGCTGATTGCTTCATTGTTGATTTCTACCAAAAATTTAAAGAACTAATACCAATTCTTCTCAAGCTCTTCCAAAAAAATAATAATAATAATAAAGAGGAGGAAATACTTCCAAACTCATTCTATCAAGTCAGCATTACCATAATATCAAAACAATACAAAAAGGAAAACTGTAGGCCAATGTCACCGATGAATGTAGATACAGAAATTCTCAAAAAAATATGAGCAAACTGAATTCAATAACATATTACAAAGATCATTCATCATGATCAAGTGAGATTTCATCCCAGGGATGCAAGGTGGGGTCAACATAGGCAAATCAATATACATATTATATCACTGTAACAGAATAAAGTATAAAAAGTATATGGTCATCTCAATACATGCAAAAAAAAAGCATTTGAGATTGCTGGCAAGATGGCTGAATAGGAACAGCTCCAGCGTGCAGCTCCCAGCGAGATTGATTGAGAAGGCAGGTGATTTCCGCATTTCCAACTGAGGTACCTGGTTCATCTCATTGGGACTGACTGGACAGTGGGTGCGGACTAAAAAGGGTGAGCCAAAGCAGGGTGTGGTGTTGCCTCACCCAGGAAGCACAAGAAGCTGGGGAACTCCATCTCTAGCCAAGGAAATCCATTAGGGACTGTCCCCTTCACTCCAGCCCAGATACTGTGCTTTTCCCATGGTCTTCACAACCCACAGACCAGGAGATTCCCTCCGGTGCCTACAACATCACAGCCCTAGGTTTCCAGCACAAAACTGGGTGGCCTTTGGGAAGACAGTGAGCTAGCCGCAGCAGGTTTTTTTTTTTTTTTTGTCATACCCCAGTGGCACCTGGAATGCCTGTGAGATAGAACTGTTCACTCCCCTGGAAAGTGAGCTGAAGCCAGGGAGCCAAGTGATCTGGCTCAATGGGTCCCACCTCCAGTAAGACCAGTGAACTAAATTAAATGGCTTGAAATCCTCACAGCCAGCACAGCAGTGTGAACTCCACTTGGGACAATCGAGCGGTTGGGGAAGGGCCCAACAGAATAACAGTGGATCTCTCCGTAGAAAGCCAGAAGAGAGTGGGGGCCAATATTCAGCATTCTTAATAAAAGAATTTTTAATCCAGAATTTCATGTCCAGTCAAACTGAGTTTTATAAATGAAGGAGAAATAAAATCCTTTATGGACAAGCAAATGCTGAAAAATTTTGTCACCACCAGGCCTGCCTTACAGGAGCTCCTGAAAGAAAACTTTTGGAAAGGAACAACCTGTACCAGCCACTGTGGAAACATACCAAATTGTAAAGACCATGGATGCTGTGAAGAAACTGTATCAACTAATCGGCAAAATAGCCAGCTAGCATCATCATGGCAGGATCATATTCACACATAACAATATTAGCCTTAAATGTAAATTAGTTAAATGCCCCAATTAAAAGACACAGACTGGCAAATTGGATAAAGAGTCAGGACCTAGGCTGGGTGCAGTGGCTCACACCTATAGTCCCAGCACTTTGAGAGGCCAAGATGGGCGGATCATCTGAGGTCGGGAGTTTGAAACCAGCCTGATCAACATGGAGAAACCCCATCTATACTAAAAAATACAAAATTAGCAAGGCATGGTGGTGCATACCTGTAATCCCATCTACTCGGGAGGCTGAGGCAGGAGAATCACTTGAACTTGGGAGTCGGAGGTTGTGGTAAGCTGAGACTGCACCATTGCACTCCAGCATGGGCAACAAGAGCATAAAAAAGAGTCAAGACCCATCAGGGTGCTGTATTCAGAAGACCCATATCACATGCAAAGACACACTTAGGCTCAAAATAAAGGGATGGAGGAATATTTATCAAGCTAATGGAAAGCAAAAAAACAAAAACAACAACAAAAAAAAAACATGGGTTGCAATCCTAGTTTCTGATAAAACAGACTTTAAACCAACAGATGTCAAAAGAGACAAAGATGGGCATTATATAATGGTAAAGGGATCAATGCAACAAGAAGAGCTAACTATCCTAAATATATATTCACACAATACAGGAGCACACAGATTCATAAAGCAAGTTCTTAGAGACCTACAAAGAGACTTAGACTCCCACACAATAATAGTGGGAGACTTTAACACTCCACTTTCAATATTAGACAGATCAATGAAGCAGAAAATTAACAAGGATATTCAGGACTTGAACTCAGATCTAGACCAATCAGACCTAATAGACATCAACAGAACTCTCCGCCCCAAATAAACAGAATATACATTCTTCTCAGCACCACATCACACTTATTCTAAAATGTACCACATAATTGGAAGTAAAACACTTCTCAGCAAATACAAAAGAATGGAAATCATAACAGACAGTCTCTCAGACTACATAGCAATCAAATTAGAACTCAGGATTAAGAAACTCACTCAAAGCTGCATAACTACATGAAAACTGAGCAACCTGCTCCTGAATGACTACTGGATAAATAATGAAATAAAGGCAGAAATAAAGATGATCTTTGAAACCAATAAGAACGAAGACACAACTACCAGAATATCTTGGACACATTTAAAGCAGTGTGTAGGGGGAAATTTATAGCACTAAATGCCCATAAGAGAAAGGGGAAAGACCTAAAACTGGCACCCTAACATCACAATTAAAAGAACTAGAGAAGCAAGACCAAACAAATTCAAAAGCTAGCAGAAGACAAGACATAACTAAGACTAGAGCAGAACTGAAGGAGATAGAGAAAGGAAAAACCCTTCAAAAAAAAAAAATCAATGAATCCAGGAGATTTTTTAAAAAATATTAACAAAATAGATAGACCACTAGCCAGACTAATAAAAAAGAAAAGAGAGAAGACTCAAATAGATGCAATAAAGAATGGCAAAGGGGATATCACAACCAACCCTACAGAAATACAAACTACCATCAGATAATACTATAAACACCTCTATACAAATAAACCAGAAAATCTAGAAGAAATGGATAAATTCCTGGACACTTACACCCTCCCAAGACTAAACCAGGAAGAAGTCGAATCCCTGAATAGACCAATAACAAGGTCTTAAATTGAGGCAGCAATTAATAGCCTAACAACCAAAACAAGTACAGGAACAGACAGGTTCACAGCCTAATTTTATCAGAGATACAAAGAGGAGCTGATACCATTCCTTCTGAAACTATTCCAAACAACAGAAAAAGAGGATATCACCACTGATCCCACAGAAATACAAATACCATCAGAGATTACTACAAACACCTCTATGCAAAATAACCAGTAAATCTAGAAGAAATTGATAAATTTCTGAACATTTACACTCTGCAAAGAATAAAGCAGGAATAAGTTGAATCCCTGAATAGACCAATAACAAGGTCTAAAATTGAGTCAGTAATTAATAGCATACTAACAAAAAAAAAGTCTAGAACCAGACTGTTTCACAGCCAAAATCTACCAGAGGTACAAAGAGGCGCTGGTACTATTCCTTCTGAAACTATTCCAAACAATATAAAGAGAGGGAATCCTCCCTAACTCATTTTATGAGACAAACATCATCCTGATACCAAAACTTGGCAGAGACACAAGTAAAAAAGAAAATTATCAGGCCAATATCCATGATGAGCATAGATGAAAAATCCTCAATAAAATAATGGCAAACTGAATCTAACAGCACATAAAAAGCATATTAATCACAATCAAGTTGGCTTCATCCCTGGGATGCAAGGCTGATTCAACATACGCAATCCATCACATAAGCAGTAATCCATCACATAAACAGAACCAAAGACAGAAACCACATGATTATCTCAATAGATACAGAGAAGGCCTTCTATGAAATTCAACAGCCCTTTATGCTAAAAGTGATGGAATGTATCTCAAAATAATAAGAGCTATTTATGACAAACCTCCTGCCAATATTATACCGAATGGGCAAAAACTGGAAGCATTCCCTTTGAAACCTGGCACAAGACAAGGATGTCCTCTCTCACCACTCCTATTTAATGTAATATTGGAATTTCTGGCCAGGGCAATTAGGCAAGAAAAAGAAATAAAGAGTATTCAAATAGGAAGAGGGGAAGTCAAATTGTCTTTCTTTGCAGACGACATGATTGTATACATTGAAAACCCCATTGTCTCAGCCTAAAATCTCCTTAAGCTGACAAGCAACTTCAGCAAAGTCTCAGGGTACAAAATCAATGTGAAAAAATCACAAGCATTTCTATACACCAATAACAGACAAACAGAGAGCCAAATCATGAGTGAACTCCCATTCACAATAACACAAAGAGAATAAAACACCTAGGAATACAACTAACAAGGGTTGTGAAGGACCTCTTTAAGGAGAACTACAAAGCACTGTTCAAAGAAATAAGAGAGGATGCAAACAGATGGAAAAACCTTTCATGCTCATGGTTTGGAAGAATCAGTATCATGAAAACAGCCATACTGCCCAAAGTAATGTGTAAATTCAATGCTATCCCCGTCAAGCTACCATTGACTTTCTTTACAGAATTGGAATAAAAACACCTTAAACTTCATATGGAACCAAAAAAGAGCCTGCATAGCTGAGACAATCCTAAGCAAAACAAACAAACAAAAACAAAACAAACAAAAAAAAACAAAGAGGGAGGCATCAGGCTACCTGACTTCAAACTATACTACAAGGGTATAGTAATCAAAACAGCATGGTACTGTTACCAAAACAGAGATATAGACCAATGGAACAGAACAGAGGTCTCAGAAATAATGCCGCACCACTACAACCACCTGATCTTTAACAAACCTGATAAAAACAAGCAATGTGGAAATCATTTCCTATTTAATTAATGGTGTTGGGAAAACTGGCTAGCCATATGCAGAAAGCTGAAACTGGATCTCTTCCTTACACCTTATACAAAAATTAACTCCAGATCGTTTAAAGATTTAAACATAAGACCTAACACCATAAAAACGCTAGAAGAAAACCTAGGAAAAACCATTCAGGACATAGGCATAGGCAAAGACTTATTGACTAACACACCAAAAGTAATGATGACAAAAGCCAAAACAGACGTATGGGATATAATTAAACTTAAGAACTTCTGCACACCAAAAGAAACTAGCAAAAGAGTAAACTGGCAACCAAGAGAATGGGAAAAAATTTTTGCAATCTACCCATCTGACAAAGGGCTAATATCCAGAATCTACAAAGAACTCAAATTTACAATAATAATAATAAAAAAGAAACCTCTTCAAAAAGTGGATGAAGGGTATGAACAGACACTTCTCAAAAGAAGACATTTATGTAGCCAAAAAACATGAAAAAAAGCTCATCATCACTGGTCATTAGAGAAGTGCAAATTAAAACCACAATGAGATACCATCTCATACCAGTTAGAATGGCAATCATTTAAAAATTAGGAGACAACAGATACTGGAGAGGATGTGGAGAAATAGGAACACTCTTACACAGTTGGTGGGAGTGTAAATTAGTTCAACCATTGTGGAAGACAGTGTGGCAATTCCTCAAGAATCTAGAAATAGAAATATTATTTGACCTAGCAATCCCATTACTGGATATATATCATTCTATTATAAAGACATAGGCACACGCATGATTATTGTGGCACTGTTTGCAATAGCAAAGAATTGGAACCAACCCAAAGTCCATCAATGATAGACTGGATAAAGAAAATGTGGCACATATACAACATGGAATACTGTGCAGCTATAAAAAATGATGAGTTTATGTCCTTTGCAGGGACATGAATGAAGCTGGAAAACATCATTTTCAGCAAACTAACACAAGAACAGAAAACCAAACACTACATGTTCTCACTCATAAGTAGGAGTTGAACAATGAGAACACATGGACACAGGGAGGTCAGGATGTGGAGGGCTAAAGGTGGGATAGCATTAGAAGAAATACCTAAGGTAGATGATGGGGAGATGGATGCAGCAAACCACCATGGCATGTGTATAACTATGTAACAAACCTGCATGTTCTGCATATGTACCCCAGAACTTAAAGTATAGTAATAAGAATAAATAAATTAATAAATACATGCAACAAATACAGATCCTAAGGGGGTAAAACCATTTGAAAAAAATTCAACCTCTTTTCATGAGAAAAACTCTCAACTAATTAGGTATAGAAAATATGTATCTTGGCCAAGCATGGTGGCTCACACCTGTAATCCCAGCATTTTCAGTGGCGGAGGCAGGCATATCACTTGAGGTCAGAAGTTTGAGACCAGCTTGGCCAAAATGGTGAAACCCCATCTCAACTAAAAATACAAAAATTAGCCGGGCATCATGGTGCACACCATTAATCCCAGCTACTCAGGAGGCTGAGACAGGACAATTGCTTGAACCCAGGACGTAGAGTTTGTAGTGAGCCAAGATCGTGCCACTGCACTCCATCCTGGATGGCAGACTGAGAATCCATCTCAATGAAAAAAAAAATATATATATATATATATATATATATATATATATATAGCTACATAAAAATCTTCAGAAATAAATTTAACCAAGGAGTAAAATATCTCTATGCTGAAAACTATACAAGTAATTGAAGAGAGGAGAAAACAGTGATGGATAGGAGACAGAGCTAACATTCAGCTGCTGCTTAGATGGACAGAACAGCATCTGGAGACTCACATTGTGAACTTTTGCTCTAAGAACAACTTCAGGAGTCTAACAGGGAAACCAAAAAACTTAATAGACCTTTTAAAGAAGTGGCTTGCCACTGCAAATGTTGCAAGACAGAAAAAAACCCCGAAGACAAAATATATACTCTCTTTGGAGCTCTATAGCCCTGCCCATCACCTGAGAAACCCAAGTATTTATCCAGGTCAACGTAGGACATGATCATATCCCTCTCTACTCCTGCAGCTCGTACTCTCTTGAAAGCACCACCTCCTGGCTAAAGGGCAACCAACTCAAGCCATTACAGCAACTCATAAAAGAACACACCTGCTCCAAAGAAGGATAAAACAACAACTAATTCCACCACCTGCAACACCCTGGGCAAATAGAGTGTTGAACATGACAACTTCACTGCTAGCATAACCAGTATTTGAGAAAACCAACACACCAAACAAAACTACAACCAAAGGCTCCCACAGAGTTGACTTCACTCTACTGCCACCTTCACTGGAACAGGTGCTGGTATCCACAGCTAGGAGACCGGAAGATAGATCACATCACAGGTCTCTTTGCAAACATTCCCCAACAAGAGTCTGGAGTCTGGTAGCCCAGCTTGACCCAGAAAAGCAATAACAGTCACTGCAGTCTGGCTCTCAGGAAGCCCTATCCATTAAGGAATGGGGAGAGTATTGCACCCAGGGATCACCTCATGTGACAAACTAATCTGACCAGCAGCCCTTGAGTTCCAAATATTTCCACCAAAACCATCTATCCAAATGAGAAGGAACCAGAAAAGTAATTCTGGTAATATGACCAAACAAGTTCCTGTAACATCCCCCTAAAAATCACATTTGCTCTCCTGCAATGGATTCAAATCAAGAAGAAAGCTCTGAATTGCCAGATAAATAATTCAGAAGATTATCAAGCTACTCAAGGAGGCACCAGAGAAGGATGAAAACCAATTTAAAGAAATTTTAGAAATTACACAGGATGTAGATGAAAAAGTCTCCAGAGAAATAGATATCATAAAGAAAAAACAATCACAACCTCTGGAGGTAAAAGACACACTCAGAAAAATGCAAAATACATTGGAACATGTCAACAATAGAATCAAACAAGTAGAAAAAAAGAACTTCAGAGCTCAAAGATGAGGCTTTTGAATTAACTCAATAAAAAAAAGATTAAAAAAATAAGCAAAGCCTCCAAAACATTTGATATTATGTTAAACGACCAAACATAAGAATAATTGGTATTCCTGAAGAAGATAAATCTAAAAGTTAGGAAAACATATTTGAGGGAATAATTGAGGAAAACTTCTTTAGTGTTGCTAGAGATCGAGACATCCAAATGCAAGAAGCACAAAGAACACCTGGGAAATTCATTGCAAAAAGATCGTCACCTATGCACACATCATCAGGTTATCTAAAGTCAAGATGAAGGAAAGAATCTTAAGAGCTGTGATGCAATAGCATTAGGTAACTTATGAAGGAAAACCTATCAGATTAGGAGTGGGTTTTCTTTTTTTTTTTTTTTAACTTTTATTTTTTATTGCATTTTAGGTTTTGGGGTATATGTGAAGAACATACAGTATTGTTGCATAAGTACACACGTGGCAGTGTGATTTGTTGCCTTCTTCCCCTTCATCTATATCTGGCATTTCTCCCCATGCTATCTCCCCCCAACTCCCCACCCCCCATTGTCCTTCCCCTATTTCCCCCCAACAGACCCCAGCGTATAGTGCTCCCCTCGCTGTGTCCATGTGTTCTCATTGTTCAACACCCGCCTATGAGTGAGAACATGCGGTGTTTGATTTTGTGTTCTTGTGTCAGTTTGCTGAGAATGATGGTTTCCAGGTTCATCCATGTCCCTACAAAGGACACAAACTCATCGATTTTGATGGCTGCATAATATTCCATGGTGTATATGTGCTACATTTTCCCTGTCCAGTCTATCATTGATGGGCATTTGGGTTGGTTCCAGGTCTTTGCTATCGTAAACTGTGCTGCAATGAACATTCGTGTGCATGTGTCCTTATAGTAAAATAATTTATAATCCTTTGGATATATACCCAGTAATGGGATTGCTGGGTCGAAAGGAATGTCTATTTCCAGGTCCTTGAGGAATCGCCACACTGTCTTCCACAATGGTTGAACTAGTTTACACTCCCACCAACAGTGTAAAAGTGTTCCTATTTCTCCACATCCTCTCCAGCATCTGTTGTCTCTAGATTTTTTA